>JAUTXW010001162.1:0-291301 GCA_030620095.1 Kuschelorhynchus macadamiae | reverse complement strand
AAATGTATTAACAAAAACCATAACATAAAATAAAAAATAACTCTAGTTTTACTAGAAAAAGTGAAGAAAATCCAACACTCTCTTCAGCTGAAGGCAAAAGGGATTAGAAGTTACCTTCAACTGGACGATTCGAGCCAGATCAGCTTTGGCCTAGCAGAAATTGCTCAAATCAATGCGGCGAGCAATGGAACTATCTGCACCTTTTTAAGTTTTACTAGAAAAAGCGAAGAAAAAAGGCAAAAGAGGATTGGAAATTACCTTCAACTGGACGATTCGAGCCAAAATTATTGAAGTAAAAAATGAAAAATAATATTTAGTGTATGAAGGTAAATAGTAAAACTTCATCAAAACCGCAACATCCCTCAAAACTTTTGAAAATTTGAATATTTTCTTAAAAGCTAGAGGTTTTATTTCAAGTATGATGACATTTCACGTCTCAGGCTTTACTCAAATTTTAAAAAGTTCTCAGTGATCGTGGAGTTTTTCTGCAGCTTTACTACTTAACTTCATACATTAAATATTATTTTTCACTTTTTAGTTAAATAGTTTATAAATAAAAGCCTGTATTTTGTAGTTTTTAGTGTAACTTTTACCCAACCTGTCAGTGCCGGATTTAGGAGAGTACTATTATTTTTTTAATTACAGCTTGGACTTTCCCTCAAACCCCAAATTTCTAGATATGCCAATTGCGTTATATAAAAGTGAAGACCTTTTTTTTGTTGTTCACTTCTTTTTCTCACGGGCTTCCTGGGTGTTATATATAAATAAGTCCCGGTGGTATCAGAACTAAATCCGGCGCTGCACCCTGTATAAAATACTCACGATGTTTTTACTCCATTGCATAGTCACACGAAGTTATGACAAATAAAGTATAGGCAGACATACGAACTGGAAGGACAGACAATAGAAGAAATAAATAAATAATTAATTAAATAAATAAATAGTCATTTATTTCCAACAGTCAACCACTTAAAGTTAAATAGAAACAAATATGCTAGCTACATAAAACCACCTGCACCCTCACCGAAATTAAACATAAAAATCAAGAATTTTAAACAACTATAAGAGAACGGTTAAAAAGAAAAAAATATATACAAGAAATAATGAATTGGAAGTCAAATTAAAGATGAATTCCAAACTATGAGGGAAATAGCCGACAGATCTGCTTCAACTTTAATAGTAGAGAGTAAGATTTTTAGTCTTCTGATGTTTTTCATATTGGTGTGGCGTAACAGCCCAGCAAACGTTTTGTTTTAAGCTATGGTAATTATGTACTGGCGTTAAAATAGGCTTTGATTACTATAGTTCAAATATATTAATATTCGGAAATCAAATTTAGTAATTTTTTTTAAGGCTCAAGTAAATAATTTTAATGCATGAAAATCTGCTTATTTTTTGATACAACTCATATGTCTAGCATAATATTTAAATTGATAAACCTAAACGGCAATTTGGCCAATCTACCAATTCATCGCCGTCGATGGAATATAATCCACACGTGGCTGACCCATATACGAGTCACTAATCCCACGTTGTGGATGCAAAACAACAACGCTACGGTTCGCGTTTGTTATTCGCCATAGTGAGTGAGATTTCCATCTAACAGAACACTAAGTGTGTCACGATCACCTGAAATTTTACAACCAGTTGGCATGCAATTTGAAAGCTTCGGAGCGCGATGTTGCTAATTCGGACAATATTTACTTACCAAAATTATTTTGTATAATAAGATACAACGATATTAGTAATAATTACAGGGACGGACCGAAAAGAAAATATTGGGGAGTGTATTACAATATTGCCAACAAGTTCACAATTTTGCCTACACGATATGTATACATAAAAATAAGTCATTTGGCAATTTAAAAATATATTTAATAAACTAAAGACAAACGGGGAAGGGTTTTTTGACTATATATTCAAATGTCAGTCTCTCCAACATTTCATAATTGTTAAGCTTTTCAGTCTCTAAAGTCTTGTTTTATGTAGAATCAGCTGCGGATAATGCTTGTTGTATTATCTCCCTAGTGTTCGAAAAATCGTATATTCGAAAAATTTTCGGTTATTAATTCAAGCAGATTCGCTAAGAAAATTTCACACCAATTGTACTTTTCTCACCTAAAATTTTAATAATAGGTACCTTATATTATTTACAAATAATAAAGCTGGCTGTGAATGTCAAAAATATTTAAATGAGTTTTAGAGACATGTCAGTCTGTGGTGTCAGTCAATTGTCATCATGTTGCGTTTTGGAAAAGATAATTTAAAAAGTATTAGAGATGAAGAAAACAATTTAATTCCGGATAATACGAATACGGTAATCTCCCAGAGCCAATTTTATTTTACTTATAGCTAAAATAAAGTAATGACCTTTTTTTTGGTTGTTCGTTTTATTATTTACGCTCAATTAAGCAGAAAACAAAAACAAACCCCTTCCCAGAAGCAATGTCTACATACGCCACTGTTTAAAAGAATAGGAAATTTTATTTTCTGTTTGATATCCATATTATAAAAACATATATTTCTATCCTTACACCCCGTATAAGGTTAAAGACATATTGAATTAGTGATCTTAACTAAATTTGTGTTACTAAATTAATAGGAAATTTTATGTATCCCTTACCAAATTTAAATTCAAAAAAAAAAATCTTGAATTTTAGTACAATAAAACATTTCATATCAGACGTTTATTTAGTGATCTTGAATACATTTGTAATACTAAATTAATAGGAAATTTTATTTTTATAAGAAATTTGATATGACGTATATAAAAACATATCGTTTTTTATTCTTTACCAAATTAACTTTAACAAATGTACTTTCCTGAAACTTTGGTAAAATAAAATACTTTATATAAAGGGTACCCTGGAGAAAAAAAAAATCCAGGAAATCCTTGTCTTTGTCATGGCAAATACACGCTCTCCATTGCCCAGTATATTAAGTGTGAAATTTTCACATTCATTTTTTTAAGGTTGTAGGTACTAGGTTGTAAAAAAGGTAATGTAACAAATTAAAATTTTTAATTAAGTGCATTTTCCTAAAAAAAAGATTTCGCCGTTGATATGTATTGGTATTTTAAAGCCTAAGTGAACATCTCGGGACATTTTTGGCAGTTTTTGTTTACTGCCTTGTATCAAAAATGGAGTTATTTTTTCTGAAAAACAGCTGATTTTAGGCAAAAATTATGAAATGGGCAAATTTATAATTCTGTGGTTCATGACAACTTTGGTTCATTTTAAGAAACTATAATTTAAAGAAGACCTTTTAACTTATACAGAATGTCCCATAATTGGGTTAAATCTAAGTAAGTTCATATTATATGGAAAACTATCAAATATTTGATGAATTCCATTAAAAGTTTTACTTTGAAATACACAGAAATGTTACTCTAAGGTACAGATTGTCCCAAATTCTAATCTATGGATACATACTTTATAACTTAGGCTTTATTTGGTTATTTCAGTACTTTAATAAAAATATCTTACTTTTATTTTCATCAACAATGATCGTCTGGTGACCGAGACCTTTCAACATGATTTTTTATATTGTAAATTTATACAGGGTATTTCAAAAAATCGGGCCATTGATTAATTACGATTCTGCTCAAAACGCTTGACGTAAAAAGCTGAATTTTGGCATACAGGTTGATTGTAGGATATAAAGGTTCGATAAGAAGAAAACGTTAAAACTCAAAAAGACGCTTGAACAGGTATATTTTATTTTATGTTTTTTACATATTTTTTAAAAATGTATACAGGGTGTTCCAAAAAGACAGAGATAATTTGTAAACAAAAATATCCCCAAATCCTTCTAATCTATTGTTCTAATGTAATATTGAAAAACTAAGTAATTGCTTTGATTGCAAATAAAATAAGTTAGAAGTAGACTTTCCTTTTTCAGCATACGTGTTTTATTTTTTTTAACATCCTTGTGATATTACACTTTCTAGTCAAGTTGACAAGGCCTTTTTTTTCAGTTTCATACGGCCGCTCACAAAAGTATTCACACACCACATTTAATAGATAATGAGCTATAAATTACATAAATGAACGAAATAAAGAATTATATCAATAGATATTGATTAACTACCCAGAAAAAATATGTGTTGAAAAGAGTAGCTCACAAAAGTTTTCTTACAACGTTACACAATTTTCAGAAATAAATCAAAGTAAGCGCGTGTCAAACAAAATTCGATTATGCAATTGACATTTCAGAAATTACCATTTTCAGTATCGTTGACGTGTTTTGCTAGTGCAGATAGAATTTGTAATTGATATATTTTTTTAAATTATGAATAGTAAAAGAAAGAAAACAGACGTTGAAATGCGAAATTTAATTATTCAATTTCGGAAAGATGATGAAATCGCTAAAATAATAGGAAAAAGTAGAGCCACAATAGAATCGGTTACGAAAAAGTATAAAGAGCTAATGTCAGTAATAAACCCAAATGTGGACGACCAAGAATAATAAGTGCCGTGATTTAAAAAGCAAATCAAGAAAAACGTGTATCATATGCTTTGAAATATCAAAAACAACTGATTTCTGGAAACAAGTGTTGTTTACTGATGAAAGTAAGTTAAACATTTACGGATGTGATGGACGTGGCAAAGTTTGGAGGAAGGTTACCCTGGAGTTGAAACTCGTATCGACAGTGAAGCATGGAGACGGTAGTGCCATGGTCTGGGATTGAATGGCGGCAGCTGGAGTAGAAAATTTACATTTTGTTGAGGGTATTGTAGACTTAGGGAAAGAATAAAAATAGAGTTTATTATTTACATATTTAGCCACTGCTAAGATTACCTCACAGTATGAGGTCGATCGTACGACGAAGCCAAGCCTAGCCAAAAACACCAATGTTTATACCAATTTATATTACGGTGAATATGTTTAAACATGATGCAATAAAATTTTCATACAAAAGAATAGTAATGCATTGCCAGTATTAGTTTCTAAGCAGTATAAAGAAATTACTTTTATAGCAAAATCGTAAAATACAAACTAAAATACCCAAGGTCTCAGATCAGATTTCACCAGTAACAAGAGTTTTAGTTAACTATGGTAAACCCGATCGACAACTGCACGTATTAGACCATCCCACTGTGGTATTAGACCATCTTACTTTCATTGATAAGGGATCCTTATAATAAAAAAGTATAATAGTCTACAGTAAACATTGTGACACACGTGATCGGCGTGGCTTAAAAACCAATAGCGGGTCGTGGAACTACAATAAATTTTAACATTACAGAAATTTGCTAAAAAATATTTTATTAGATACCAAGCTTTTCTTAGAGTCACTACTGCATGTGTTTTAATGTATTATTGTGTATTTGTTGATATGGCTCAAATCTTCTAATTATATGTTGCCTTACTTCAAGAAGCAGCGTTTTAAAGGTGCATTAAACATTAATTTTTTAAATATTTAATGAATAAGTTTTATTTACTTATCGACGTATTTACGTATCGACAGTGAAGCATGGAGACGGTAGTGCCATGGTTTGGGATTGAATGGCGGCAGCTGGAATAGAAAATTTACATTTTGTTGAGGGTATTGTAGACTTAGGGAAAGAATAAAAATAGAGTTTATTATTTACATATTTAGCCACTGCTAAGATTACCTCACAGTATGAGGTCGATCGTACGACGAAGCCAAGCCTAGCCAAAAACACCAATGTTTATACCAATTTATATTACGGTGAATATGTTTAAACGTGATGCAATAAAATTTTCATACAAAAGAATAGTAATGCATTTCCAGTATTAGTTTCTAAGCAGTATAAAGAAATTACTTTTATAGCAAAATCGTAAAATACAAACTAAAATACCCAAGGTCTCAGATCAGATTTCACCAGTAACAAGAGTTTTAGTTAACTATGGCAAACCCGATCGACAACTGCACGTATTAGACCATCCCACTGTGGTATGAGACCATCTTACTTTCATTGATAAGGGATCCTTATAATAAAAAAGTATAATAGTCTACAGTAAACATTGTGACACACGTGATCGGCGTGGCTTAAAAACCAATAGCGGGTCGTGGAACTACAATAAATTTTAACATTACAGAAATTTGCTAAAAAATATTTTATTAGATACCAAGCTTTTCTTAGAGTCACTACTGCATGTGTTTTAATGTATTATTGTGTATTTGTTGATATGGCTCAAATCTTCTAATTATATGTTGCCTTACTTCAAGAAGCAGCGTTTTAAAGGTGCATTAAACATTAATTTTTTAAATATTTAATGAATAAGTTTTATTTACTTATCGACGTATTTACGTATCGACAGTGAAGCATGGAGACGGTAGTGCCATGGTCTGGGATTGAATGGCGGCAGCTGGAGTAGAAAATTTACATTTTGTTGAGGGTATTGTAGACTTAGGGAAAGAATAAAAATAGAGTTTATTATTTACATATTTAGCCACTGCTAAGATTACCTCACAGTATGAGGTCGATCGTACGACGAAGCCAAGCCTAGCCAAAAACACCAATGTTTATACCAATTTATATTACGGTGAATATGTTTAAACATGATGCAATAAAATTTTCATACAAAAGAATAGTAATGCATTGCCAGTATTAGTTTCTAAGCAGTATAAAGAAATTACTTTTATAGCAAAATCGTAAAATACAAACTAAAATACCCAAGGTCTCAGATCAGATTTCACCAGTAACAAGAGTTTTAGTTAACTATGGTAAACCCGATCGACAACTGCACGTATTAGACCATCCCACTGTGGTATTAGACCATCTTACTTTCATTGATAAGGGATCCTTATAATAAAAAAAGTATAATAGTCTACAGTAAACATTGTGACACACGTGATCGGCGTGGCTTAAAAACCAATAGCGGGTCGTGGAACTACAATAAATTTTAACATTACAGAAATTTGCTAAAAAATATTTTATTAGATACCAAGCTTTTCTTAGAGTCACTACTGCATGTGTTTTAATGTATTATTGTGTATTTGTTGATATGGCTCAAATCTTCTAATTATATGTTGCCTTACTTCAAGAAGCAGCGTTTTAAAGGTGCATTAAACATTAATTTTTTAAATATTTAATGAATAAGTTTTATTTACTTATCGACGTATTTACGTATCGACAGTGAAGCATGGAGACGGTAGTGCCATGGTTTGGGATTGAATGGCGGCAGCTGGAATAGAAAATTTATATTTTGTTGAGGGTATTGTAGACTTAGGGAAAGAATAAAAATAGAGTTTATTATTTACATATTTAGCCACTGCCAAGATTACCTCACAGTATAAGGTCGATCGTACGACGATGCCAAGCCTAGCCAGGAACACCAATGTTTATACCAATTTATATTACGGTGAATATGTTTAAACGTGATGCAATAAAATTTTCATACAAAAGAATAGTAATGCATTTCCAGTATTAGTTTCTAAGCAGTATAAAGAAATTACTTTTATAGCAAAATCGTAAAATACAAACTAAAATACCCAAGGTCTCAGATCAGATTTCACCAGTAACAAGAGTTTTAGTTAACTATGGCAAACCCGATCGACAACTGCACGTATTAGACCATCCCACTGTGGTATGAGACCATCTTACTTTCATTGATAAGGGATCCTTATAATAAAAAAGTATAATAGTCTACAGTAAACATTGTGACACACGTGATCGGCGTGGCTTAAAAACCAATAGCGGGTCGTGGAACTACAATAAATTTTAACATTACAGAAATTTGCTAAAAAATATTTTATTAGATACCAAGCTTTTCTTAGAGTCACTACTGCATGTGTTTTAATGTATTATTGTGTATTTGTTGATATGGCTCAAATCTTCTAATTATATGTTGCCTTACTTCAAGAAGCAGCGTTTTAAAGGTGCATTAAACATTAATTTTTTAAATATTTAATGAATAAGTTTTATTTACTTATCGACGTATTTACGTATCGACAGTGAAGCATGGAGACGGTAGTGCCATGGTCTGGGATTGAATGGCGGCAGCTGGAGTAGAAAATTTACATTTTGTTGAGGGTATTGTAGACTTAGGGAAAGAATAAAAATAGAGTTTATTATTTACATATTTAGCCACTGCTAAGATTACCTCACAGTATGAGGTCGATCGTACGACGAAGCCAAGCCTAGCCAAAAACACCAATGTTTATACCAATTTATATTACGGTGAATATGTTTAAACATGATGCAATAAAATTTTCATACAAAAGAATAGTAATGCATTGCCAGTATTAGTTTCTAAGCAGTATAAAGAAATTACTTTTATAGCAAAATCGTAAAATACAAACTAAAATACCCAAGGTCTCAGATCAGATTTCACCAGTAACAAGAGTTTTAGTTAACTATGGTAAACCCGATCGACAACTGCACGTATTAGACCATCCCACTGTGGTATTAGACCATCTTACTTTCATTGATAAGGGATCCTTATAATAAAAAAAGTATAATAGTCTACAGTAAACATTGTGACACACGTGATCGGCGTGGCTTAAAAACCAATAGCGGGTCGTGGAACTACAATAAATTTTAACATTACAGAAATTTGCTAAAAAATATTTTATTAGATACCAAGCTTTTCTTAGAGTCACTACTGCATGTGTTTTAATGTATTATTGTGTATTTGTTGATATGGCTCAAATCTTCTAATTATATGTTGCCTTACTTCAAGAAGCAGCGTTTTAAAGGTGCATTAAACATTAATTTTTTAAATATTTAATGAATAAGTTTTATTTACTTATCGACGTATTTACGTATCGACAGTGAAGCATGGAGACGGTAGTGCCATGGTTTGGGATTGAATGGCGGCAGCTGGAATAGAAAATTTATATTTTGTTGAGGGTATTGTAGACTTAGGGAAAGAATAAAAATAGAGTTTATTATTTACATATTTAGCCACTGCCAAGATTACCTCACAGTATAAGGTCGATCGTACGACGATGCCAAGCCTAGCCAGGAACACCAATGTTTATACCAATTTATATTACGGTGAATATGTTTAAACGTGATGCAATAAAATTTTCATACAAAAGAATAGTAATGCATTTCCAGTATTAGTTTCTAAGCAGTATAAAGAAATTACTTTTATAGCAAAATCGTAAAATACAAACTAAAATACCCAAGGTCTCAGATCAGATTTCACCAGTAACAAGAGTTTTAGTTAACTATGGCAAACCCGATCGACAACTGCACGTATTAGACCATCCCACTGTGGTATGAGACCATCTTACTTTCATTGATAAGGGATCCTTATAATAAAAAAGTATAATAGTCTACAGTAAACATTGTGACACACGTGATCGGCGTGGCTTAAAAACCAATAGCGGGTCGTGGAACTACAATAAATTTTAACATTACAGAAATTAATTTGCTAAAAAATATTTTATTAGATACCAAGCTTTTCTTAGAGTCACTACTGCATGTGTTTTAATGTATTATTGTGTATTTGTTGATATGGCTCAAATCTTCTAATTATATGTTGCCTTACTTCAAGAAGCAGCCTTTTAAAGGTGCATTAAACATTAATTTTTTAAATATTTAATGAATAAGTTTTATTTACTTTAACTTGGACATTGCGAAACTAGGACCTTTGGCTGACCTAACTATGGTGCGGCAATGTGAGTTTGTAAAAAAATGGCCGTTTAAGTTTGGAATTTTCTTTTAATCACTAAGTAAACAGCAAGATTTCCTTTTCCAGGAGACATGTCTAATGGAAGATACCTTATTCACTTATTTTGGGTCACATGACATATTGACCAATCCGGTTTAGTATAATAGAACGTTTATTTCGTCGGGGGTCATATGAGAATCTTCAGAAGCAAAATGATACAAAAAAGACTCTGAGGTGATTTTTTTGCCGATTACAATAGTTTTTGCTATCAGAGAATTAAAATAATTATAGAATATACCTATACTATATTAAAATAGTCGAAGGGCGTCTCACACTCAAAAAAACGTACTGCGATTTCGAAAATCACTAGATTTTAGATAAAATCTGGGGAAATAATAAAGTTTCGGATGATTTCGCGCCTTTTTTTAATTTTCACTTGAGTTGGGCCAATTTTTTATATAAGTGTTGTCAGGTAAAGGAATTTAAATGGTGATTCTTTGGGTATTAAAAGTAAAAATATGTTCGTAAACATGTTCTAAACTGGTTAGAATTTAAAATTTAGGATATTGAAAATTAAAAAAAATCTTTTATTTTTTAAATTTTAGCTATTAACATGGAAAAACAATATGCCAACAACAACAAAGAACTGCTTGTCCTATTTACTTCAAGTTTTGGTTAAAAATGAAAGGCCATATGATGATGACGTGGTAACATTTTGATGAAAATCCAATATGGCTGAACAAAATGGCGGTTTATTGAAAAATATTACTAAGAAACTGCTTATCCATTTTATCCAAATTTTGCAGAAAAATTAGGTTTGACATGTCCATCAACTGATAAGTTTTACTACAAATCCAAAATGGCGGCCTAATAAAATATTGTGTGTCAATGCAGAAAACTACTAGATCGATTATGTTCAAATTTTGCTCAAAAATCAAATATTATATAGGGATGAACTGTTAAAAACGGTGGCCTAATTAAATGTTTAAAAATATCTGAAAAAAGTACTTGTCGGACTGATTGATTGATTGATGACATCCCCATTTTAAATATTTATTACTAAAAATGTATGAATTGCTCATTTAATATCGATTTTTAATCAAATCTGTAAAAATATTAAAATTCGCTCGCATTCTAGGCATTCCTAATCTTATTTTTGAAATATTTACTAAAAATGTATGATATGTATTTTCAAATACCCCCAGATTCCTACTTTGTGTTGCCAAAATTCATGATGTGCAGTCTTAGATACCCCTAAATGCCTAATTTTAATCAAATCTGCAAAAATTTTAAAATTAGTCTGCTATGGTGGTGCCGCCATTTTTAATTCTCAAATATTGACTAAAATTTCATAACTTTTATTCTTAAATACTTCTAGATACTGATATTTACAACACATACAACATACAATCAGACGAATAGGAAGCCAATAAAAGCGGCAATATCGGACGTAATTTTTGAGGAAAATTAAATAGCATTAAAGTAAGTGGATTTTTTAGCTATACCAGACAGACCGACCGACCGACCGACAGTAATGGAAAAACATGAGGATCTGTAAAACCCGGAACGATAATTTTTTCACGATTAATGATATTTCCTTATGCGGGAAGTGAAAACTCACGCCGTCACTGGCATTCGTCAACAAATGGCCACGGCTTGGGAATGGGCCATCCTCACTTGTTTTATCGTAAACATTGGTCGATAGAATGTGAAAATAGGGGAATCATGTTTAAGTTTGGAATGTTGGCCCATACCCTTAACGTGATTTATGAATTGAGTTGTGATCTCTACTTTAATTCTTACTCTAAGATTGTAGATCATATGAAATATATTGACATATTCCGTGCTAATTTGTTACCCAGTGTTGATTGTTTAGGTCTTGGTAGGCATTGGTAACTACAAGAAGAAAATGATCCTAAGCACATTGCCGAAAACGTGAAGCAGTGTGGCTAGTTTGTAATGTCCCGAAAGCCCTTGATCATCCTCCTCAGTCACTAGATTTGAACCCAATTGCACACATCTGGGAAGAATTGGACCGGCGTATACGAGTTCTAGAAGTACGGTCAATAATAACAGACAAACGCAGCCTTAGAATAGCTTGCGTGGTCTAAGGTTTCCAGCAGAAAGGGCGTGGTCTAAGATTCCAGCAGCAGTTACCGAACATTTAGTGTTATCAATGCCCAGACAATTACAAGCCGTTTTAGAAGGTAATGGAGGTTCTACAAAGCATTAAATCTTTTAGAGTTGATAATTAATTAATTAATGTATGAGGACTTTTGTGAGGTGTCAAATTAATATTTAATTTTTTTCCTGTTGTTTATTGTAATGTACTATTAAAACTTCAAGTTAATACCTTAGATCACAGTTTACATATATCTTTACAATCATTTCATCATTATGAGATTCGATCAAATTGCATAGTGTATGAAGACTTTTGTGAATGATTGTAAGGGTTCGTAGGGAAATATTGTTTCACATCTACGTACATTTCAAGAAAAAAGCTTAAAAAAACTTGACAACACAGTACGCGCTACGCGTTTTACACGGAACCAGTAATTGGCGTGCCGTTGATGTGGCATTCGTAAAATTCGGCTGGCCAATTATTGCAGCATCGCATCGCCCGTTCGCGATTATATGAAGCGAACATTGAACGGGTCAACGACCGATAGTTATTGTGTGTTGTTTAATTTAGATAGACAGGCATCGGCATAGCACTCTTTATTATTTATTTTCGCGTCTGTGCTATGGTTTTTGGAATTCGCCTCTCGATGTAAACAAGCACGAAGATAAGCGACGTGCGTTAACGTACGTGATGTGTTGATTGATCGGGTTTATGTCGAATTATTACATCCTTGAGAAATGGCATCCATCGCGGTTACCTTAACCTAAAAATTTGGTATGGCTAAATTTCAAATGCACGATTTCCACATTGTCGTCTTGAGAAATGATTTTGAATTTTAATGTCAGAGTTGAAAATAAACGTATAAGGTGGCATTCAGTATTAATGCTTTTCGCTAGCCGCTGGTCAATTTTTAAATATACTCAGAAAAATAATCAAAAAGTTGTTTAGGATTTATTTATATAAAATGGTAGTTTACTATACAGAAGTAGCACATATAATCATATATGGGCTAAAATGCTGTAATATTCGCCAATATACCTGGCTAATTGGCTAAAATTGCTAGCCAAAATAACAGTTCTATTACAGTATACAGACGGAAATATGGCTAAAGTGGGGAATAATAATTTGGCCATAATGGGGTAAAAATTACCGACTGACTACTGACTGACTTATTAGCTACTTTTTGACTTTAAAATCGAGCTTTTTTAACTGAATTCTGACTTGTTTTTTAGCCGAAATTTGAGTAAGATTTTTTCCGAAATTTACGTAAATAGTTTCTCATTTTTTGCCTTTTCTTCATTTATATGATAAATCATCAATTGTTTCAAATTATATAGAAATAGTAACGGAGCCAATCAGTGTAAGAATGTATGAGCCAAGAGGAAATGCAAAGATAACAAATCATGGTTTCGTAGAAATGCGTACACTATGATTTATTGTGTAAAATATTTTAAGTTTGCCGGTTCGTATATATGGACAAAAAGTACTTGCGCAGAAACTTTTGCTCTTAAAAGAATCTAAGATAGGCATGTAAAACACGCGCCCCTTTTTGAAACTAAACATTTCGTTTTCTACAAATATATTTTTTTTTTAATTTTTTTTAGTTTGGAAATGTATTTTACTAAGAAAATCGATTAAAGCAACCATAAAGTAAAAAAAACACGCATGAAAATACGTTTTTATAAGTAGAAAGAATATGTTTGTTTAAAGTGGTCAACTAATGGCTGCTAGGAAATTAGTTTAATTTTAATTTCAATTATGGTGGGTCATAAAAAACTTTGGGCTATTTTTTAAGCAGGTAAATAATTTATATTTCGTTTTTCTAAATAAATCTTCAGTTTGGTTAAGTATAGTTTTATAGGTTATAAACGTAAATTTGAAAATGTGGCATTTTTTTGGCAATATTATATCAAAGATAAGCGAAATAAAACTATCCAATTTTACTTTAATTTTGAAACAAAAATATGATAATGAAAGCCATATTTTTTCCTCTCAATTTTTGTTGTCTTAAAATGTCATAATCTGGATACTTATATATCTCAAAATACAAGAGTTCTAACCACACTACACCACAACTTGTTACGTTCTGGACGCAGATGATATAAACTAAAGTAACTTATCCTAACCGAGACTATTTATAGGTAAATGTGGTCACACTTGGTTGCAACCGACTGCACCGTTGTCAAGTAAACAATAGAGAGGACTATAGGGAATAGGCCCTCTCTCTTTATTTAGTGCTTTCTTACCACATTTAACTATTTCTATACTCTCAAATGCATTCAATAATCTATTATTAGATACATTTTTAATCAACTTAAGATTATTTATTCCTATTCGGTGATTGTTTTCCAAAGCATGTTGGGCAACGCTTGACTTTTCTGTTCTTCCGTATCTTAAATGTGCCATGTGTTCTTTAAAACGAATGTTTATGGAGCGTTTAGTTTGCCCAACATATTTTAGATCACAGTCATTACAGCTAATTTCATAGATGCCAGTCCTCTCCCTCAAGTCGACTTTGTCTTTGGGGTTTCCAAGGAGATTTTTCAAACTATTCTCCGTTTTGTAGGTTACTCTAAAACCTACGTTTTTAAATACTTTTTCTAGACCTCTCGTATATCTGGGATCATATGGGATTACTATGAATTTATTGGAAGCCTCAGGTATTTGAAGAGTAGTGGCATCTTTTAACATTTTCTTATGCTTATGTCTATTTACTAGTTTATGTACAAAGTTATCATTATATCCATTACTTTTAGCTATATTTTTAATCCGATTCATTTCATTGTTAAAACGTTCTTTACTTAGTGGAAAATTGACTAACCTGTGAGTTAAGAAATGGAATGCTGCCATTTTCTGTTGACGGCAATGAAATGAGTCGGATGTTATATATCTATCAGTATTAGTAAATTTCCTATAAATGTCAAATTCTAATTTATCGTTATTTCTAATAACTAACGTGTCGAGAAAAGGTAATTGCCCATTGTTCTCGTTTTCGTACGTAAAATTAATGGAAGGATGTTTATTGTTTAATGTTTCTAAGAAAGTGTCCAAATTTTCTGTTTTAGTATCAAAAATAGCAAATATATCGTCTGCGTATCTATACCACACCCTTGGGAAATACTTGAGTTCTTTTTTGAATTGGGTTTCTAATCTGCCCATAAACAAATTTGCAAGGAACGGAGATAAGCAATTGCCCATCGCAGTTCCCTCTAGTTGTTTATAATATTTATTGTTGTACTAAAAAAATTTCTTCAAATTATTGATTTCAAGTAGTTCCTTTAGTTACTCTAAAACTAGTGGTATGGGTACACTAGAAAACAATGAGCTTACATCAAAAGATATTAAAATTTCACCTTCTTTTAAGTGAACATTCTTAATTTTATCTAAGAATTCTAACGAGTTAGTAACCTCAAAGTTATCATACGAGATATTTAATTTGCCGAATTCTTCTACTAACCATTTTGAAATATTGTACGTTGGTGATCCAACAGCTGAAACAATAGGTCTCATGGACTTCCCAGGTTTATGAATTTTGGGAAGGCAATACAGTTTAGATAATATAGATATAGATGTGGGTTACTATGTGTTGAATTTTAGTTTATCGGACACAAGGTTTTTACACTGTTTTAAAGTACTTTTTACTTCTGTTATCATTTTTGATAACGGGTTTTTCTCAATTAAATCATAAGGACCAGTTTGAATCAAATTGTCTACTCTTTCAAAATAATCTGTTTTGTCTAGTATAACAACCTTATTTCCTTTGTCAGCTTTTAAATAAAAACATTCCTTTTTCTTCAGTCCCTGGATTACTTCAGTGTTTTTACGAGAAACATATTTTGACTTGTTGTTAACAACGTTTTTTGAGATTTGATTTCTGCAAGCCTCTCTAATGAATCCCTTAGTTGACTCTGGCATGTATTGAATGGAACTTTCAATATTCCCTATAATAGTTGGTAAACTATTTTTTACTGGAGGCTCTGCAAAATTCAAACCTTTATTCAAAAGGGCGATTTCTCTATTATCAAAAGACTGAGAAGAAAGATTCTCTACAATGTTCTCGACTTCCGAAGAAATTTGTTTTTGTGGTTTCAACTTTCTCAGTTTGTTTTTAAGTGAACACATTTTCTTCAAAAATTTGGCATCGATAACTACGAATATTTTTCTTTGGAAATCTAACCACTGTTCAAATTCTAAATTACTAAGCTTATAAGTGAGTTTTTTAAATAATCCGTATGCTTCAATTTCAAGCATACTTCGTTTGCTATACAGATTTTTAATTTCTAAATCTAGCCACTTTTGTTTGGCAAAAGATTCAACCTTCCCAGTAACGGGTGACTGGTTTAGGGATCTTGACTGAAATGAATTTAGGGAAAACTGAAAAAGACTTGCATGATTTTAGAAACCAAATATCTGCTGCTATTAACCTAATCTTAGTACAGTACTTACAATAAAGGTTTTGTTCCGTTGATCGTGAAGCCATGTTAAGTCCTAACACTGGAACCTGTGGTGGAAGATAGATCAAAATACAAGAGTTCTAACCACACTACACCACAACTTGTTACGTTCTGGACGCGCGTTGATTAAGTTGATTAAAAATGTATCTAATAATAGATTATTGGATGCATAAGCATAAGAAAATGTTAAAAGATGCCACTACTGAGATCCCAGATATACGAGAGGTCTAGAAAAAGTATTTAAAAACGTAGGTTTTAGAGTATAGAAATAGCTAAATGTGGTAAGAAAGCACTAAATAAAGACAGAGGGCCTATTCCCTATAGTCCCCTCTATTGTTTACTTGACAACGGTGCAGTCGGGTGCAACCAAGTGTGACCACATTTACTTATAAATAGTCTCGGTTAGGATAAGTTACTTTAGTTTATATCATCTGCTGATGATGCTAACTTGGTTAGCGAAACGCGCGTCCAGAACGTAACAAGTTGTGGTGTAGTGTGGTTAGAACTCTTGTATTTTGATCTATCTTCCACCACAGGTTCCAGTGTTAGGACTTAACTTATATATCTATTATTAGTATAATTAAACTTAAATACTTGCTAAAATATGATTGGTTGGCATTTGGGAAAAATGCCTACTTATTAACTATGTTCTGACCTCGATTTCTATTGATGCCATATTCTGGCGTTTTAAACAGCTATGCTTACTATAATTTAACTTCAATACTTACTAGAATATATCTGGTTATATTGTGTCAACAAAATTGACAGATATTTCTACTTTTTGCAATCCAATATTACAAAAAAAAGAGGTTTAATTGCCCCATAAAAGATATTTTTGGCCAAGTAATTATGCTATAGCCTATCTACATTAAAAACTGCTACTTTTGGAGCCAAAAAATCTAATTTGAAGCGAGCTTTCATAGTTAGAAAACAAAACCAAGAATCATTTGCCAAAATTTGACAAATCTCTGGTTTTTATGTGTCTTTTATGGTTAACTGTTACGCAAAAAAATTAACAGCTAATTTGTGATACTTGGGTACGCTAAATTCATGAAGTGAAAAGTTTTTCAGGTATTTATTTATTAGATTTCTTTGAATAACGAAAAAGTCCCCCATTTTCCAAATTTAGTGTACAGGGATTTCATAAAATCAAAAAGTCGTATCTTTGAAAATAAAGATGTTTTGCCCCTAACTTTTTGAACACTCTGTATATTAAATTTGATAGATTCAGTTTGGAAGTTTTATATATTGTATTTTTTTGGAATAACGAAAGTTCTCATTTTCTAAGTTTTGTGTACTCATCATAAAATCAAAGAATTTTAGAAAATGTCAAGTTTTGAACGGTGAAACTATAATTTCAGTTTAGATATAAAAATAAATTCTAAACATTTTCTCTTAATTACTTTTCTGCGTATTTTTATGAAAATAAAAGTGCTTCACTCTTCACTTTTCTTGAAATTTTCTGAAACTTTGAATACCGTGCCAATTCTACAATTTTAGCATTCAGAAAATTAAGAAATTTTGAAAAAAATTAAATTTTGAAAACTGAGCTATGATTTCATATTTAGATATACAAGTTTAGGATTTATTTTCCTTAAATATTTTTCTGCCTATCTTTAGAAATAAAATTACTTTACTCTTGATTTTTTAGTAGTGTAGCCTTTGCACTACACGGGGCTCGCTGGTCTATGGCGGTCTGATGAGTTTTAATAAGAGCGAAATCGCGATCGTCGTTTGACTAAAATAGATCATTGTGTCTGCTATGATGACAAACATGTTCCAAACAGGGATCATTTTCTTGTTATAACGTTGGTGTACGTGGAATGAAAACATACTATCAAAAAAGTCCTCATTTTCAAGTTTAGTGTACAGGGATTTCATAAAATCAAAAAGTCGTATCTTTGAAAATGAAGGTATTTTGCCCTTCAATTCCTGTATATTAAATTTGATAGATTCAGTTTGGAAGTTTTATATATTGTATTTCTTTGGAATAACGAAAGTCCTCATTTTCCAAGTTTTGTGTACTCATCATCAATATCAGTTTTAGACATAAAAATTAATTCTAAACAACTTCTCTTAATTACTTGTCTGCGTATCTTTATGAAAATAAAGGCGCTTCACTCTTCACTTTTCTTGAAATTTTCTGAAACTTTAAATAGCGTGCCAATTCTACAATTTTTGATGCAATTTTTTCAAAATAAAAAATTAAAAAATTAAATTGGAAAAAATTTTATAAAACTTTTTTCTAGTGAGAGAACAAGTAGGATACTGAGCTATGATTTTATTTTTAGATATAAAAATATAGGCTTTATTTTCCTTAAATATTCTACTGCATACCTTTAGAAATAAAATTACTTTACTCTTGATTTTTTTTTATTTTGAACACTCTGAACATTGTGTTTCAAAAATTTCCGAGAAATTCAAGAAAAAGATGTTTTTATCAAGACAAATTTTTCTTCGTAAACCCACAAAAAGAGTTTTTCCTTGCGTTAAAATAATCGATCAAAATTTTTATTATTTGTTTTTTTTTTCGTTTGATCAAATAAATATATGAAAATGATAATAATCAACATATCACATGAGAGTATCATTATTCCACCTTTTTTTATTGTATTTTTTTTCGTTAAATTAGTTGTTCATTCCAAAGAAGGATATTTTTTGTTACAGGTCTAGGACGCTAGGAGAATGCATAGTCATTATTTAAAAAAGTTGGGGGGATGCATACTCCAATTATTCTCCCGTCCAACTAGAAAAAGCGTTAGAAGCCATTAGAAAAGGAATGTCTCAGGCTCGAGCGAGTCGGCGTTACAAAATTCCTTGAGAAACCCTTTAGAACAAGCTGTTTGGTAATCAAACCAAGGCAATTGGTCGGACAACATTACCGTTGATGAGGAACGTTTATTTACTCACAGCTTTCCGCTAACAAAGGTAGATATTTGCGAAATCTTTCACAAATACTTGGAAAATAGTGCCATTTGGTCAAAGAAGTTATTAATAATACCTTAGGATTTAATTTATTGAACATTTTATTTCGCGACACAATTTGAATGTTCGTTAAACTTCTAATATCGAGCGTTCACGTGCATCTGTAGAGGTAGAACAACTCGGTGAGTTTTTTACCAATATAAAAGGTGTTTTAAAAGATACAGACCCTCGATTAGTGTTTAATTATGAGGAAGCAAATGTCCAAGATGCTATTACTCCAAATGATGGTTTATAAATCTGGTAATCTATATGAAAACTGGACCAGAGACGGGTTTTTTTACATAATACATGACGCAAAGAAAGCAGATCCAGTGAATTTATACTAAAAGAACAATTCCCTGGACTCTTAACAAGGTTGTGGACTGGAATAAGTCATAACTCCGCGTAACTGTTCTTTGTCTCCTTGTACCTAAAGAAATTTTGGGAAAAATTCCAAGTCATGAAGCTGCTTAATACATCAAAAAAGAAAGTTGTTCGTAACCGTTTAGAGCCTGGGAGAGCTCTAACAGCCTCTCTAGATAAAGCAGAGAATTGCCATGAGCAACTACATCAAACGAAACAGAAGAAATCGAACCTAACCAACAAGATATCAGAGACTTATTAAAGTCAATGGAATCAGAAGATGTCAAAAGAACTGTGTTGGAAAAGACCAAAGAACCACAACCAGGTCCGTCGGACATACAGCATCCAACCAGCGTTGGGTATGTTGCAACTGTAATAAAAAAAAGTACGGATCCTTTCTACGTTTGCCAGAACTGCGAAATTCTAGATCGACAGTGACACGACAGTATTAAAGACGCAGATTTTATTCCGTATGCCCAGAATCAACTTCCCTATCTTTTGTGTTTTATTTTATGACAAAGAATTCCACTTAACAGAGTGTTCGTATTTTTTCAAGTATATATGTATTTTTCGTTAGTTTAGATGTAGTTCTTATCCATAAATTTATTTTTCTGTTCAATTAGTTAAGCTATAAGTTCAATGTTTCTAAATAAAAACCACTATTTATAAAAAAAATGTTTTCTTTGAAAAAAAATCGAGTTTTCTTAAAATAGGTACTCTTTGGTACCAACGTAAACAAATAGCTATATCTATCTGGATGTTCTTAAGGAAATAAAACACCTGCCAAAATTTGTTTTTTTAAGCTCTATTTTTAATTATATTTAACGAATTTTGCGACGCCCATTCCCTCTGAGTTATTTCTCACAATTGATTTTTTACATTTCTAAAATTAGTAATCGTTTTTGAGTTATTTTCAAAAATGTCTCAAAGTAAGCACGTTTTACGGTACTTGTTTTACTTAGCACTTCAAATCTGCATTAAATTTATAAATATCTAAAGCCCGATACCAGGTACTTTTATCGAAGTTATTCAGTTAGAACCATTTGTCGTAAAAATTACTATACTTGCCGACTTCTCCTTAGAAGCCATTCAAGCATTGCTTACATGTTTCCTGAGGAGAGGAACCAATTTGTTGTCTTGAAAATAGGTTAATTTTAAATTTTGTGATTTAGAGATAAGCTGGTAAAATTGTGGTGCGAATTCAAGATGGCAAAACAAAATGGCAGCCAAATAAAATGTTTAAAAAATCAACGTAAAACAATCTTTTTATTCAAGGCAATTTACTTCTGCGGGAAAATTCAATATGACGGAACAAAATGGCGATTCAACTGTATTCAAAATATATAATTTTGTTTTCTTGTATATTTTTAAGGTAGATTTAGTAATTTTTAATCCAATTAAGTTATTCCTATTTGTAATGCTAATGTATAATATCCTATTGAAATGGATTAATAAACGTCTTATTATTATTATTCTTATTATTATATCCAAAAATCAAGTGTGGTATAATTAGAAACTGGAAAAATGTTGGTAGGAATTTAAAGTGGTGGAACAAAATAGAGCCCAATAATAATGTATGAAAAGACAGTATATCAGTGGCGTATTTAGAGTTCCATTCTGGGGGGGGGGGTAAATAATCATTTAGCAACAACAAACAAAAAGGTCCTTGGTTTTTCAAAAAAGGTATCCCACTTATAAAATCTTCAGTTAGTAGCTCTGGGGGGGTATTTGCCCCCTTTCCACTCCCTAAATACGCCACTGTGGTATATATATATTATTAAATGAATATGTACTGACCTAAACTAACACTTCTCTATTCCTCATAAAAGTATATTTACTGATTTTTTTCACCTGGACTTTTTAAATGATTATATTCATAACTGTTATTATCTGTATATAGTCGAATTCTTTACAAGGGATGTTCTGAGTAAAGGCTTATTTATCGGTCATTTTTATTTTACACGATACATAGCTATTTTACAACTTTAGACTACATTAAATCTATTCTAACATATGTGACTAACTGACAACCAGTGGCGGCTCTTCCATAGGGTCATTTGGTCAATGACCCCCAAAAATATTTCAGAAAATAAATTATTCGTTTGACCGTACCTCCTAATATTTGTAATAAAACGTTAAATACGCTACGCTATTAGTCACGCGCGGCGGTTCGAATGGTCTCGTTGCGTTCCTAATAATATACGCTATATTAAGCTACCTTAAAGCTTGACGAAAGGACCCGAAGATTTCACAGCTACCGAGCGGCAGCCGAAAGGGGATAGCAAATGAAATATGAAATCGCGATTTGGGTCATCAGCCGGTCTCTTCTCATAATTCGATCGATCGGTCGCGGCATCACGTCGGCATCCGGAAGATCAATTGTTCAGAGGTCGCGCGGTCGATATTCTAACTCTATATTGTTTTAGACGTGTTTAATCGTTAAAAATTGATTTATATACTGTTTTTTTGTAATATATATATATTTTTTTATTTTTATGATCTTTGTGTGAGTTGGAAATATACAGGAAATAAAATGTAAGGTAGTGACTAGTGCGAAAAAATAAAAAACTAAAAAGTGCTTACGAACTTAATTTTGCAAAAATAACCAATTTCAAGGTGTTCTATGTTTGAGTTGTGAATGTAGATGAAATAAAATGTCGGTAGTGTAAAAAATTAAACAACTAAAGAGTGCTAACGAACTTAATTTGATGAAAATAACCGAATTCAAGGTAAGTGGTCGCAATTTGCCAGAACTTAGTATACGACAAACTAGTAAAGACAAAAAGAAACCGGTTCATTGAAACTTTCGCAAAAGTATCTACGATTTAGCTAACTGGATATGTGGTTGTGAAGTCTCTAACTCATTTTACTTGTTTGCTTGTTGTTTTCTAAGGACTCGTCGGACTCATTATGCTGCAAAACCGGTGTTAAAGACTTAAAACACTTAAAAGAAAAAATAAAAAAACATGCGTTTTCTGCAGATCACATGAAATGTTCGGTGAAATATGCTACGGTCGGAAGTGTTGATATTTGCACTCAGCTAGACACAGCTTATAGAAAATCCCTTAGAAATTTTAATGAAAATGTATCCAAAAATCGTTATATTTTAAACAAAATTATAGATTGTGTAAAATTTTGATGGGCATTCGAGCTGGATGAAATGATGATGAAACAGCTTTGTCTGAAGATCCAGGGGTTTTTCGAGGGCTTATAAATTTTGTTGAGGAGTTGGGCCAACATAGACTATTCGCTTTAGCAATGTTAAGTATCGAGAAATAGTTTATAAAAGGAATGTGCATGCAATTGTTTCCAATTTCATTCAGCATTTTTCCAATTCTAAAGAACGAAGAGTAGGCCTGAACTTTAAGAGAATTTAAAGCTCAATTTAAAGATAAGATATTTATTTTTATTTTAAGTATGCCTATTTTTAAATTTGTTATTGACCTCCCAATATAATTCACCACGAGCCGCCACTGCTTATAACAACCAGTAGTTATTATTTAACAATCAAATCAATGTTTACTACCTACTTAATGTCTCAATTTGTTTTAAGTAAATAAAACAGTGTGCTACTAAAAAATATTATCAACCTCTTATTACAAAACCTGTGTTTATTTCGGTATACAATTAAAATTATCAAATTTTAATACATGTAGGTTCACACGCTTTCGTAATTTTTCGCTCGTTTTTATACGCTGGCACCGATTTAAAAATATATTCGAGGTCGCACACTAATTGAGAATGTTAATTAGGTGGCACCTGAAATAGTTAATGTTTACGATAAAAATTTACGAATTGTATAATTCCACCAGGTACATAAACTCCACATGATTCGGACTATTCTTTATGATATACACTATACACTGCACTATAAAATAATCGGACAAAAAAAATTATATTCAAATTCAATATTAAATAACTTTTAGTTTTTTTCATCAATTTCGATAATTTTTGTCAAGCTGCAGGAGCTTCCATGTTCATCACTTTCCTTAATCGACTTTAGGAAAAGTTTAAATCGATATAGTGATATACAGGGTAGAAGCAAAAATTGCATTTTGACCTAAATTTCTGAATACCCTGTAGAAATTTGAATGTTGTTTCTTTGTAGGATATTTTAAAGCCACATCTTTTATCAACAACTTGTTTTTCAATCAAATCGATATCTGAATTCTTAAAGGAATAACACATTTAAAAAAAACTATGCAATAATTCTTTAATTGACATCGAACATTTGAAGAATTACATCACCAATATTACAGTATTCAGATTTCGTTTCAAAACTTAGTATTTCCTCCCCCTCTCATTCTTTCTAGCATGGATTGAACTAAAGCAGCTACTGCGTCTTGGGATATTTGCTCCCACTCGTTTATTAGGGCCCGTTTCAACGTAACTAAAGCCTGAAACTCACCATAGCTTTGCCTAACATTTATTTCTAGGTTATCCCACATATGCTCTATAGGACTTCTGGGGGGAGAATCTAACACTTCAATACCAACATCGTTCAAATATTGTCTTGTCATCCTGGCTATGTGCGGAGGAGGATTATCTTGCATTAGGAGGAAATTTTCTCCTATAAATGGCATATAAGGAACCACATGTTCTTCCAAACACCAGCTAATGTATATATCTGCGTTAATTCTGCCTGCCTAAAGCGTAACAAGGTGTGTGCAGTTTTCCAAGGAAATGCCGCCCTATACCATCACTGCACCGCCACCAAAGTGTACTCTAGGGGAGAAACAACATTGAGCATATCGTTCGCCGGGGTTTCTACACTCCCTTTGCCGTCCATCTGGTGAATATCTTGTAAAACGAGACTCGGCTGTAAAAAGAACGTTTCACCAATCGTCCATGTTCCAATCTGCATGAGCTCAAGAAAATTCCAGGCATCGACGTCGATGACCTGCATCTAATAGAGAACCTGTAGCAGGTTCACGAGAGGTTAGATTTTGTTCTCTCAACCTTTTGCGTACGGTATCAGGTGAAACTAAGGTAACATAAACATCTGCAAATCTTCTGGCCAAAACGGGACCAGAAGCCTCTCGTTCTCATAGACCATGAAGTCAAAGAAATCGATCTTTAACTGCATTTGTGGCTCTCGGTCTTCCCCTGCCCAGGTCTTCTTGAGTAACAACCAGTTTCCCTAAATCTTTGAGGACAGGCATGCCTTTTAGCAATATACTGAATTGACCTACCATCATCTTGTAAAGCAACGGCTTGCGCTGCTTCTTCTGCTCTCATCATTACATTTATATTATTAAAAAACACTTATCGTTTACAGAACAGAAAAGAGTCCCGTTTCATCGGCGCTATAAATGTCTCTTGGTGCGTAGTTTTTGATAATAGCACATTATTTCGTCCGCCAAACTGTTACCTGAATCAAGTCTACAGTCGCTGCTTCGCCACACACAGATTTGAAAGAGATATTATGACGTTGATAGAACTTCTCCAACCATCCATTTGAAACTTTAAAACCATCAACTTCTAGATTCTTCGCAATTTCTTGTGCTTTTTCCTTTATTATTGTACCGGATATTGAAATCTTTTTGAAACGTACTTTACAAAACTAGTCGTAGACAATTTGGTGTATGGCAGCACCCTCAGTTTTCGCAAATTTCTTTTTCACTTTCATGTTCCCGGTCTCGGCGAATCGTTTGTTAAGATCGCTCTTGTTTTTTAAAATATCACTAATTTGCGATTTTCCTACACATAATTTTTCGGCTAATACTCTAACACTAAGTTTGTTTTTTTCCGCGTGCTGGATTATTTCATCATTATTTTTCTTGAAGACTCAAGAACTTTCTTTTATTTGAAGACATATTGATCGCACCAGAGTAACATCAAAACTAAGATATTCTATTGATGAAGACTACATTTTATAAAAATAAGGTGATCTATTTATTATGCAATTCACGGCAATTTACCTACAAGACAGACAGCATAAGCCAGCCTATTGTTAAACTAGTGCTATTAACAATAGGTAAGCGCCGCGTCGCTTATTAAATTATCTGAACATCTGTCCATTCTGAGGAGGTAAATTTTACTGTTTTAATTAAAAATTTTTCAAATTTTACTGTCCGTGTCTGTTGTAGAGAGTGTCCGTTGTCAAGAGGGTTTAATACACAAGAAAACATATACTTACGGTCGGTGAATTCAAAATTGTCCGTTCAGCAGGGGTGTCCATTGTTCGAAGGTGTCCGTTAAGGGAGGTTTCACTATATTTATATTTTAAACACTTGATTAGCCCTGTGTAACGACTAGCATAGTTCTTACATAGTTAAAAAAATGTCATAACCAGTGTATCCATAACATAAGGTAAGGTATTTTTTGCTAAAAGTATACCTCATTTGTATTATACAAATTTGTTGTGTAATAGGTAATTCATTATAAGTAAATTCATGATAAATTGCTACTGTTTGCAATATATAGTTATATGGTTATAGAGAGAGGACCAAAAACTAAATTACTTCCATATTTTGGGTTTGATTTTTTAATTACCTCTCGATAACGACACAAAAAAAGACTGATGGAATTTATAGAGAAAATATATTATTAATTAAAATTCATGCAAATATTATATTTTTTATTAATTTTTTACTTCCCTCATGAAATGGAAGTACTGTAATCGTAAAAAAATCACCTTCCAAGATTTTTTCAGATTTTATGTTTCAGGGTCCCTAGATGACGAAAAACATGGTTTCTCGATTCCGTCGGTCTGTCTGTCTGAGATGAACTACACAATACAGAAACATAACCAACTTAACAAACGCTATAAGTAGAGCAAATAGATGTGTTATTTGTTGACAAGAATTTGTTTGACAAGCCGCGGAAACTGTCGTAACAGAAAGAACAAGCCTACTTTACAAATAAAATTATTTTTATTTTATGTGTCTTATTAAGAATTGCATAGTTTTGTTTAAAAATGTGTTATTCCTTTAAGAATACAGATATCGATTTGATTCAAAAAACAAATTGTTGATAAAAGATGGTGCTCCAAGGTATCCAACTCTTCGTTAGCAGTATCTAAATTTCAATTGTTTATTATTGTTAGTCATGGCCTACTATTAAATTATGCATTTAATTTTAGAAAATTGTCATTTATTTGCGTGTTTCTGAGAAAAAGTGCATACTATTATGTATTTTTGAAAAGATAAAAAAAGAAAAATTTTATAGCCTATAAATATACAGGGTGTCTGTATACTAATTCTGAAAGCCGAATTGAGTTCAACGGGCAAAGTTATATTAGAAACAGTTTTCACATTTTTGTTTCATTTTCACAGTTATCTGATAGTTGAGCTACGAGGGGTGCCTGAAAATGCAACATTTTCAATTTAACCCTGTATCTTAAAAACTGAAAGGGCTATGATAATTTTGTTAACGGCATCTTTAATTTTACGAAAAAGTGGCAAACTGTCGCGGAAACCGCAACTTTTTATTTATAAAAATAACGGAGATACCACCCCGCAAAAGTAACCAAAATGGGACACCCTGTACAACTACAGTGTGTTCAGTAGTTGTCGAATTATTACATATAGTCTCGCATACTTTAAAACTTTAATATGTTTTCTAGTTTCTTTTCCAATGTTAATATATTAGCTTTAATCAGTGGGAATTTGGTTTTTTTTTAATAAATTGTACTTGCTTTAGTTTGCTCTCCTTCACTTATTTTTTTTTTCGTTGGTCATAAAACTGTTTATAAAGGTTCTGCAATCGACAGTATTGGGACTCAACGATATACAGAATATCTACCCAAATATATTTTCCGGTCCGTGAAACGAATGCATTCAAAAAGGAAAAGCAAACATCACATCTTATTATAAGTGTAGATATTTTTATCGTAATATAGTTTTTATCTGTTCCCCTATTTAATTTATTGACTTCGTCCGTGCTACCGTGTGGAATGTGTTTGTTTTAAATTTGGACTCGCAAAAAGTTCAATGCACCCATTTAGACAAACACGAACACGCACATATACGCACGGATTACGCACATATTCATTGATATTATCATAATACACCGCCGCTGGTTCGCTTTTCTTGTCGGTTTTTTTAGTCTAATTTAAAAACTCAAAATATTTTGCTATTGCTAGTACAAGTATGAGTGAGATCTCATTAAATTCGGAATGACGTCTAAAAACATGTGCAAAAGTGTCAAATCCGTACATAAATAATTTCAAAAGTAATTAAGAAATTAAGATTTAAAAAAAGAACTTTAGTTTTTGCAAAAAACTCGTAAACAGTTAACATTTAAAAAATTTTAAAAAAATTCTTAAAAGGAAAGAAATTTTCAATAAAAAACTCCCGGCTGCCGAACGTCTATTCTAATACCTACTAATAATTTTAATTTTATGTTGATAATAGAGCTAAGCCCGGCAAGCGCTAAGCCGTTATGATGCCTCAAAACCAGCCCTAACAAGTTTATGTTTTCATTCTATTAAACATTAATTTAAAAATTAAAAAAATATATATGGTACTAGATACTTGAAGAAACAATATCCTGCTGGCAGGAGCGTGCAGTCCATGGATGCAAGGGAAGCAGTGCTTCCCCAAAAAAAATTACATCTTCTAAAATGTTATTTTTGAAATAGGAAAACAATAAATTTAGTTTATATTAAAAATGCTAAAATATTATCTTAATTATCAAGCCTATAATAAATGCGGCCTTGACTCCGACCGAACCACAAAAAAAATCGAATAGAACCTATTCGCGCCGCTAGCTTTTCTGCAGCCAAGTCGCGTGCTTTAAGTGGGGGGCGGAAGCTATCGTTGGAGTAGGTTCTTTGTTTGAACGGCTATCCGTGTGTTGTCTGATACGTACGTCGCGTCGTGCATGGTGCGATATGGAAGACAATAATACGGACGTGGATATGCAAATACCGCCAACTTCGGCTGTTGGTAATAACGTTGAAAATGTTGGAAAATTTAGTAAGAAGAGTGTGTGTGGTGTGTGTCTTAATAATAAAGGGATTTTCAACATTAAACTTCGCTGATAAGCTTCAAATAATTTCCAAAGGAAGGGCGAAACCGCCTATGAAAAATTTAACCAAAAAAATGAAAAACTGTATTAGACATTTTTATCCGGAAAACAATACGAACAATTTAAATGGCTAACAGGGTGTGAAAATATAAGAAAATTATTTTGTTGGCCATGTTTAATTTTTGAAAATGAAAAAGGTCTCTGGAATAAAACTGGTTTTTCCGATTTAAACAATTTCCATAAAGCTGAAAAAAGACACATTATGTCCAAAGCGCATTTGCAGGCCGTCATAAAAGAAAAAGTCTTCGGCAAAACCAGAATTGAACACGCCCTTAATAAACAGTTGGAAATTAGTCACCGCCAACACAATGAACTAGTCGATAAAAATAGGCAAATATTAAGAAGACTTATCGATGTTGTTTGTTTTCTCGGACAGCACGAATTGTTATTTAGAGTTCACGACGAAACGAGGGTTTCTTCAAATAGAGGAAATTTTCAAGATTTACTTAGTTTAATGGCTAAATATGATGATTGCTTAAAAAATCATTTAGAGCAGTCTAGCATTTTTCGCGGAACGTCGAATCGAATCCAGAATGATTTAATTTCCGCTGTTGCAACCATTATTCTAAAAAGAATTAAGCGGGAGATTCGCGAAGTGCGGTTCATTGCTATTGTTCTGAACGAAACAACTGATATCAGTAATTTTAGCCAATTGTCTATAGTAATACGCTACGTTAAAACGGACGAAAGTATTCAACAGCGATTTTATTTTTAAGAATGTGTCCGAAAATCGTACAGCAGATGCATTATATACCGTAGTTTATAACGTTACTAAAGAAATTAATGGAGAGAAAAAATTAGTTGCTCAAAGCTATGATGGAGCTGCAGTGATGGCACGACAATTAGGGGGTCTGCAAGCTAAAGTTTGAGAAACTTTCCCAAGTGCTGTGTTTTTCCATTGTTTTGCTCATAAATTAAATTTAGTTTTATCCCAGTCCATCAATCACATTAAAGAGTGTAAAGTATTTTTGTTACTTTAAGTGGCATGGCTGCTTTTTTTCCAAGTCAACAAAACGTACACAAGCTTTGGATTCCACTGCCCACAAACGATTGCCCAAAGTAGCTCCTACTAGTTGGAAATATAATGGAAGACTTGTGTTAACAGTATCTGAAAATCGTGAATCACTTATTGAACTATTTGAGAATATAATAGAACATAATGAAACGTGGGACTCAGAAGCAATAAATAGTTCAAGGGGTTTTTTGGACTATTTGAAACGAGATTTTAATTTTAATTATTTGTTGAACATATTTTCAGAAATATTTCCATTCTCGGACAATGTTTTTAATATATTACAAACTAAAACAAATGATATTGCTTTTTGCCTAAAAAAAGTGGATGATTTTAAGTCCATGTTAAGCCAAAAAAGAAATAACTTTGACCTATTTTGGGAGAAAACGATGACGTTAAATGTAGAGCCACAAGCCAAGCGTCTTCGAATAGACAAGGTCGGAGATGTTCAAACATCATACAGTCGCCTCTTTTATGAAATAATCGATCAAATTCAGCAACAAATAAACTATAGATTTAACGGTTTGAATGATTTTAAATTCCTCAGGCTCTGCAATTTTGATGCATTTAAAGGAAAAACTTTTCCAGAAGATGCGTTTAAATCTCTTCTTCTTCATTATGGCCAGTTCTTCGACCGAGTATTACTGCGATCTGAACTAAAAGTGATTTACGAAACTGATAACATTAGCGCAAGGAATAACGCTGAGGAACTAATGCAATTTTTAAAAGGCAAGGAGATGGAAGATGCCTACGCCAAAGTGTCGAAATTGTGTGAATTAGTATTGACAATACCTGCCACAAGTTCATCAGTAGAACGCAATTTTTCAACACTTAAACGTATAAAAAATTTCGTGAGAAATTCAACGGGGCAGGAGAGACTTTCGCATACATCGCTGTAGTCCATTGAAAATAAACTTCTCCAAAATATGTCGAAGCATCGACGTTTTTATGATGACGTCATTGACGAATTTGCAAAAAATGATCGAAGAATCGAATTACAAATAGGTAAGTTTCTAAAAATTGCTTCCCTTTCTTAAAATTTGACCGCACGCCCCTGCCTGCTGAACATTTTTTTTTTCATAATATGAACCAACAAATTTGTTTAGAGTTTTCGTTTATATTTGAAGTCGGATAATTGTTAAGGGCCTATTGAATGCAGCAATCATTCCTCCGTTGCTATATTATGTTAAAACAAGAGATATATTAGCTTCGATGTAAAATTAGAAGTAAAAGTGTCCATTTTCGATAATTTTTTGACGCAAAATGCCGCCGCATATAAATTTTTTCCACATAATGGCATTGGATTACCATCTTCCTCTACATAAGTGCCAAAATTAAAATGTTAAATAGAACTAATATCTCTGTTTTTCTGCAGAGCGTGAAACCTTTCCTCTTTTTAAAAATATATAATATGTCCATACTCCAAACCAAACTTATATGGAGATATTTTGTTTTCTTTTAATACTCGATGTATGCTGGTCATGGAAAAATTCAAATCCCTTTGTGCATCTCTTAAAGAGTTGGTGGGATATTCAATGAAATATAATAAACCCTCTATTTGAAAATCGTCAGAGACGATTGAAAGAGTCAGTCAAAGTCAAAAATGCTTTATTGTCATAAGATTTGGTCTCATTGACAAAGCTGAAAAAATGGTCTCTATAATTAAAAGCTATATATTAAATTATACTAAAATTAGTCTTAACTACATAGTTCTACTGTCAAGAAATTGGAGGGGAACCACAATTGCACAAACAAAAGTAAATACAGCAAATTATTAGTTGTCAAAATGCATAAAACAATGTAAATTCAGAATTTTAATGTTTATATATGAAGCAATCTAAAATAGAATGTAAAAGAGAGGTATAACAACAAAACAATAAAAGACAGTACGACAATCACCTGAATTTACAAATATATATATATATATATATATATATAATTATGGTCACCATAATACTCTTCCAGACTGTAATAGGCCTTACGAACCAAAATACCCCTAAGTGCCAATTTAAACTGATTAAGAGTAGGCAGAGATCGAATATTCAATGGTAAGTGATAATAGATTTTTCTGCCATTATAAAAGATAGAATTCTTTATTAAGGTAGAACTTTTCTATATTTCAAAACATAAGTTAATAAATCACTGCAAATTTTGTCAACAATTTTCTTGTTTGGTATATTCGACGAAGTGCTGAACTTTTAGTATTTTATATAAACATGTATAAAAATATATATATATATATATATATATATATATATATATATATATATATATATATAAAAACAGAAATTCCAATTTCTGTGCGGTTCTTGGTCGTAAAAAGTTATACAAAACGAAAGAACTATCGGTAATGATTACTCCTTCACCATTTTGTCGAGAATCTACCAAAACATGACGCTATGTTTGTTTCCAGGGCCAAGGTGCCATCTGCTACTAGAGATGGCTTGTGAGTGAGTGTTTCGGTTCGCGTAATCGAGTCATTGATTTTAATGAATGACTCGAGTCTCTCATCTTAAATTCACTCGAGTCTCGAATCTCAAACGGCTGCTAAGTTCACATACTACGTACACTCTCTAACTCCTGTTTCAGCTCTTGTTACTCATGTACAGCGGAACAATCTGTGAACCGTTCTTTGTTCCATGCCTGGTAGTATGTAACAGTTATACAAATTTAGTCGCTCTTGACTTGAATATTGAGCCATTGTTTAAAATAGAACGGGTAAACACCGATACAAGGAAACGTTTTTAAAGTCTAATTATTTTAAATTTAAATGATTTCAATAAAACAACAACCACTAAAATCACAAATAATTTGAAAAACTGTCAAATTTAAAACAAATAGTTATATTATCCATTCCATGGCCTTCTATAGTTTTATTTTAGTATGAAGCATCAAAGTATTTAAGAAATAATTAAGATTTTTTGTTAAATTGGGATTTTCTCTGTAACCATTGAATTTAGGTATATAACATATATATGAAAAAATAGGCATTTTTATAATCATTTGCATAAATAAAAAACATAATAGGTGTTCTATTTTAAAAAAATCGAGTTTTTTCACTTTAAAAACGCGCAAGATTGATATCGTAGTATATCCACGCTGTATAAGTGTAAATAAAAATTTTGTATTCCGTATATGCAATGATGCTCTATAAACTGGAAATTACCACCCAAACGCCCAATTTCAGATGTTTGCTATTTTTTATAGTGATTTGAAAATAGCTCCAGATTTCAAAAAAATCACACATAACCTTAATTATCTCGGAAACTACTCAGAATCGACCCAGCAAAATTGGGACACCCTGTATACATGGAAACATATTTTAAAAGAACTTCTTATTCAAAGAAACTTTTATATAAAACTTTTCTTCGTATCTATTACGGATTTCCAGACAGTATAGAAGGTACTTTTATGTGGAACACGATGTTAATTTTCATTAACAGGAGTATATAACATTCCATGCTCCTGTGGAAAAGTGTATGTCGGAGAAACAGAACGTTCAATATCCACTAAACTTAAGGAACATCAACGATGTATTAAAAACAAACAAATTGTTGAATCTGCTGTTACTGACCATATTATAGATATAAAAGAAACCAAGGTTCTAGCGTTCGTGCCTGAATTTTATAAACGAAAAACTTACAAAAAAAACTTCAATAAAAATACAGTTTACGGCCTACATCACACGTGGAAACCGATCGGAACACAGGGTCACGGTTTGACGAGCACAAGTCGGACATAAAAGCCCGCCGAACCTCTCCGAGCTGATGAAGTGTTCAGATCTCGTGGAGTAGATCCTTGAAGATGGCTCATGCAGTCGAGGGCGAAACGTCGGATATTAATTCCATGTTGATACGTCTAATCCCAAGATCCATACTTTTTTAAACAATAATATTTTTACAGTAACATCTGACAATGATGTACAGGTTGGCCATTTCATGGTGATACAGTACCTTACCTAGAAAATGGTAATAGTTACTACAAAAGTTGTTTGGATTCAATTAAGTTTTTATTTTATTTCACTTTTACTTATACAGGGTGTTTCGTTTTGACGTGACACATGTCAACTTTCTTAATTTAAAAAGGATACCCTATATATTATTACATATTTCGGTTCTACTGTTAATTTGCGAAAGTTTTTATAATAACATCTATATTTAAATTCTTTATCGTTTTTGAGTAAATTGAGTTTTTAGAATTTAATTTAAAAAACATATTTTTTTAAAAAAAAATTTTTACTTATAAAACTTTAATGGAACTGACTAATATCCTAAACATACATTACTAAGGGTTCAATTCAACGAGTTTCCATGCTGATCTTACTTACTTTAAATGTAAAAATCTCCTGTTTTTCAAATGGAACACCCTGTATATTTTTATTTCATCTGTTTCAGCGTTCAATTACCTATCGTTACTCATATATATGTCCTATACCTAAAATGAACAGTTTCGATTTTATTAGCCGTTTTCTGATTTGACTATTTTTTTATAATATAAGTAAACAGATGAAGTGGGCTAAAATAAAAATGTCGTAAACTAAGCGTTATTCTCATTTCCTTAACACAGATAGCGACTATAAATAATGTTAGAAAATACAAATAAAAGTGAAATATTATGTAATTTATGTTCTTATTATTTAATGTTTACGAAAATAAGGGAGACAAAAAAAATATCTTGTGCCACACGGTATAACTAATAACTAACTGAGTATTAAACATGATTAAAACAGATTATAAAAAATTTTCAATATGGCCACCGTCCTTTGCGATACATGAAGTGTAAATAGCCTCCATTTTTCGAATAGCGTTCCTTACCGAATTAGATGCATTAAAATTATTGATCTCTTCCCTGATTTTTATTTTTAACTCATTTCTATTATTAGATCTATTTTTATAAACTTTATTTTTTAGTGCACCCCACAAAAAGAAGTCTAAAGGGCTTAAATCAGGGCTTCGTGGTGGCCAGGATATTAAACCATGTCTTCCTATCCACAATGGAAAATGTTGATTAAGGAAATTTACTACCTGTGCAACCGTGTGGTAAGGGGCGCTATCCTGCTGAAAAATGATATTTTCTCGAATATTTGCTGGCAAGTCGTTGATAAGGGGCATGATTTCATTCCTAAGCAGCTCCAAGCATCTTTCGCCATTTAACGACCTGTCAAAAAATATTGGTCCGATAATACGGTCGCAAATAATTCCGCACCACACATTTACGGTTTGAGTGTTTAATGTTGTAATGAGTGTTTTTCCGATTAAAAATACCCGCCGTATTAAATGAGGCCTCATCAGTCCAAAGCAAAGTCAATCTTTCATTAAAGTCTAATTGTAACAATAATTGAGTTGGAAGAAATTTATAAGGATGATAACCATTCACCTGCAGTATTTTTTGAATACTTCCTCTACTGACACCTGCAATGTCTTTGTCAGCATCTCTATGGGATCTTTCATCATCTTCCTCGAAATAAAGTAAAATCTCTAGTTGTTTTTCCTCAATTTAGAGTTTTTAAGGACACCATTTTCCAAATCACGCACAATTCGAAAAAATATAGTCCTGGAGGGAACTCGATTATTAGGATATTCCCTCGAATATTCTCTAAGGGCTAACCCTGGACTTTTATTATTTTTTATGAAACAGTTGTATAATTTCAAACGTTCATCTAAACTATATAAAGCCATTTTTTAATAAATTTGCAGCAAAAATTTGACAAAAACGACAAACAGAGCAAATGTCAACTTAAATCAACAATTGCATTAGGTTATATCCTAAGCCTATCTTGATTTTTTAGTTTCTGATCTCATTTACTGGCAAAATTCCGGGATAAATCAGAAAACGGCTAATAAAATCGAAACTGTTCATTTTAGGTATAGGACATGTATATGAATAATGATAGGTAATTGAACGCTGAATCAGATGAAATAAAAATATAAAGGGTGTTCTATTTGAAAAACAGGAGATTTTTACATTTAAAGTTCTGTTTGTTTTGCTCTCCATTTTTAACACCCTGTATATTAATTGGTAAGACCAGCATAGAAACTCGTTGAATTGAACCCTTAGTAATGTATGTTTAGGATATTAGTCAGTTCCATTAAAGTTTTATAGGTAAAAATTTTTTTAATAAATATGTTTTTTAAAAAAAAAACTAAAAACTCAATTTACTCAAAAACGATAAAGAATTCAAATATAGATGTTATTATAAAAACTTTCGCAAATTAACAGTAGAATCGAAACATATTAATATATAGGATGTCCCATTTAAATTAAGAAAGTTGACATGTGTCACGTCAAAACGAAACACCCTGTATAAACAAAAGTAAAATAAAATAAAAATACAATTGAATGCAAACAACTTTTGTATTTAACTTTTTGTCGTAACTATTAGCGTTATCTAGATAAGGTACTTATCACCATAAAATGGCCACCCTGTACAAAATCTTAATAGGATATTTACTATGTATTGCCCTACTGAAAAGGCAAAAAAAGGTAGGATCTCATATTTCGGGATGTAACTTGTTTCTTAAAAATATTGTCACCATAGATATATAATAATATCGATTCCAACCTGAACTGCGAAAGCGAAGCAGGTATAACGAATTAAAATATTAGTGTCGCCCCCGCGATTTATCCCACCTCATCATCCGTAACCGGTTTAGCCCCCTGTCTGATGACGGTGGGAAAAAATTTCCTGATTCCATGGCATTATTGTCGGATCACGGCCCGATAATAGATGTAACGTTTTATATCAACTTTTATTCGCGTCTTTTATATAAAAATATTCTTCGAGAGGCTCGCACGGAGCAGGTTGTTGGATCGGCCGGCAGCGTATAAATTACGACAAAATCTGTACAGGTGTCTCTGTTGGGTTCTATAAAAATGTCTCTTCTTTTGTTATGAGACGACCGTGTGTGTAAATTCAGGTAGATATCAAATTTCCGATATACTGTGTGTCCCACGCAGAGCTGTCACAAGTACTGACAAAAAATATTTGAAGTACAAGTACCAAATACTTACGAAATCAACAACACGATTAATTGGTTCCGTAAATATAAAGTTATTAAAACCACAAAATCAAGTTAGTAAAATCAAAGAAAAATCATGAAGGGTTGAAAAAAAACACTATATAAAAACAACATACATATTTTAAGATTAATTATTAATGAAAAACACTTTTGCAACTTGAAAAGAAGTACATAGTTTAAAAAAAATTTAATAGTCTTGACAAAAACATGGGTATACGAAACAGACACAATTACAAATACCGTAAAAGTAATTATGCAATCAGGAAACAAAGTATTGAATAAGGTGCCACATTTATTAGCAATACTAATACCTAACAAATGCGTATAAATATGACTTACATCGGTATGGTAGCTCAAACTTTTTAGCGAATCAAGCAGATATCTTGTTGGACATTTTTTCCACTTATGTCAAAGTCAGTCAAAAACATACAGGATAAAAAACAAAGGTGATTTATTTCTCCATTATTACCATTTTTTACTTTAAAAACTATTTAATTCGCCCAGAGTAATATTTCTCCTAGAGACACTAGAACGTTTTTATCTTACCATATTCGTTATCTTCTTGCTAGTTAGGGAAATTGTGCACAATCTGGCAACACTGCATGGTTACGACTAGGGATGCTTCTCATCTACAAAGTCTCAGCCCCCTAAGGCTTAAAAAGACGGGAAATGTTGGCTAAGGAACTCTTGCAGCACCTCTTTTTTGCTGCTTATGGTTGGTACTTTTTCAGCTGTGTGTTATACTAACATTACCATAAACGACTACACTGCCTGGCGGGACATTCGGAAGAAAATAATTTTCATCCAATTTTTAAAACAGCTAGTCCTTAATGTTTTTTGCTGAAAGTAGCAAAGCGTTCGACACCCAGCTAACCCTCGAGCCACAGTGTAAGATGGATATTCTCTTTCCTCGAGAAGCGGGTACATGTAAAATGCACTTTGGTGAAGAATCTTGCCAACCTTTAATTGTAATGTCATGGGTGTCGAACGAAGTCTCATCTAAATAGTAAAGATTTCGGTTTTCTGCGCGGAACTGATGAATTTGGATTAAATATTTTTGTCTCCATTCCACTAGCCGTTGGGTCTCTCTAATGCAAATGCGCTTGTCATTTTTTTAAATCGAAATCCAGTTTTATGCAGTAATCGCCGCAACTTTTTGTGACCAGCAGTGAATTGACCATATGCTAATATCTTTTCTCGCAAAGAATCAAGTGACGTAATCTTCTTATGCTCATACATCTCATACACTTCCCACGAATTAATTCTGCATCACTATTCCCAAACACTTTCATTGTGCCTTTTTCAGATCTGTTCTTCCTCTCCAGTGAATTGTCTTGGACAAGGAATCGACGCAAGGTAGACCTTGGAATGCCGGTTAACTCCACTGTCCTCTTAATGGTAGCCCTCTGACGCATTTAGAAGTTCTGCAGACAAATATTTGAAGGTTACTGAACGTGTCTTGATTTTACTGCATATACAGATTAGTGAATGCGGTTTAAAGCTTTGCATTAGTATGTGAGTTATTATTGGCGGATGTGCCAAAGGGGACTTTAAGGAGTCGCAAAAGACGTAACCGTTTGAATAGAATTGAAGAAAACAGAGATAACAAAAATATTTTAAAAATAATCAAAACAGCTGACTTCCAAGTATTTAAAAAAAATGGTATATTTTGGAGTACATTCCAAAACGGAATTATATAGAGCACCTATGTCAAATATGCGCCCCAGTGAGCATTTTTCTGCGGCCCAAATCAGTTTTGAAAACAGCCAGATAACGCGGCCCGCGAACAAGTTGAAAACCGTTTTTGAAAGCGCGCGCCGCTGCAACAACGATTGGTATAATAAAATGTACAATTGTACATTGTGCCATCTATGTTTAGGAGGATGAACTACACATACTTAACCTAAAACCTAAAGCCGAACGTTATCTGGCTTGTTCCATGAAATTCTATCGCGCAAAAACACAGATGACGCTATCTGCACATTCTGGAAACTCTGGAAAAACTCGAGAAATCGCAATCCGTATATAAGCCGTGTTCGATTGAGTTCAGTCGTTCAGTGTTTAGTCAGTTATGAGTCAGTTGGGCTAGAGTTTCGAGTTAGTTGCGCACTTATTGTTACAACACTTAACAGTACTTATTATAATTTACTTCGGATACAGTTTTTAATATGTCTCTTTCAAAACCAAGTGGAAGTAAGTGGAAACTTGTAGATGAGCATCGTATCTTTCAAGAAAAGTGGGAATTAGAGTTTTATTGCTGTGAAGTGAAAGAAAAAATTATTTGTTTGATTTCTAATAGTACAGTCGGTGTCCCAAACTTATATAATATAAAACTTCACTATGATATTCATAAAACTATGTTTGACAAGTATACAGGCATGGTCAGAAACGAAAAGTTAAATAAGTTAAAATCACGGTTGAAAGATCAGCTGCTTATGTTTACACGTACAGGGTGTCCCACATAAGATCCTCTATCCCCTTATCTCGAAAGATATACAATTTAGGAAAAAAAGTTATATATAAAGTGTTATTGTTTTTAAGTGAACTTTTATATTATATACCTTTCATGTATACAGAGTGCTCAGTTTTTCCTGGTTAGGAGTCAACTCCTAAAAATTAAATGGGACACCCTGTATATTATCCTGGATATGGATTCCTCATTAAAAATAAGGGTAACTTTCATTAAGATATTGTATACCTATCTCTCGTCGTTTAGGATATAATAGCCGTTTTATTTAATTTTTTGCTAAAAACATATATATTTAAGGTAGTAGAAAAAAATATAAGTATATAATATTTGGTGAAGCTGCCATTTTTATATTAAAGACAACACCACAATATATAATTTAAGTTGTTTACTTTGACTACAAATTATACAGGGTGATATCAGAAATTCAATCGATCGGAATATATAAAATTACTTATAAGTCAATAATCTTAAATGGAACACCCTGTATATTACTGCAGATTTCGATGGTTCACAAAAAATTAAAGTAACTTTGTATATAATAACCTATACCTATCTCTAACCGTTTAGAAAATATTCGCTATTAAACTTTTTTTATGCAATAAAAAATACCTTTGGTTTAAATTTAATGACGAAATACGTCACAAATATTTTTTAACGGGCTGACCATAGTAGATTTTCAACAAAATACTGTAGTTTACAATTTTAACTAAGATGTCTGTATTTTCTGAGAAATTAATTCTTTCCAATGATTGATATAATAAAATACCTATGGCCGACATAACAAAAATATTAATCTTTTATTTCAACAAATACGAAATTTTAGCAAATATAGAAATGTTTTAACATTTAACAATATGTAAATTTTGTGAACTATTAAATAAGTATGTAGTAAGAAGTTAAGTTAATAGAGAACATTTACATAATTACAAATGAATTAATGTGTAAAATCAAAAAAACAATTGCATGTATAACGAAAGGACCAATATACCTAATGCAAAAGGGAAAATTAAAGTAAATTTGCCACATGGCCTCCATTTTGGGCAATACAAGTTGTGTAGATGACTTCCATTTTTCTTAAGGCATCTCTTACTGCAGCACTTTCATTGATATTTTGAATTTCTTCCCTTATTCGATTCTTGAGGTCATTAACATCTTGAGGTTTATTTTTGTATACTTTATCCTTTAATGTTCCCCACAGAAAATAGTCCAGGGGCGTCAAATCTGGACTCCGCGGAGGCCAACGAATATTTCCATTTGGTCCAACGACCTCTGCATAGTTAACACTTAAATAAGTTCTTACTTGAATGGTGTTATGGCAAGGTGCTCCATCCATTTGGTAAACAATATTATTTATGTTACCATTGACCTCTAGTAACGGCCTGATATTGTTAGTCAGTAGCTCTAGGTACCTCGCACCATTTAAATGGTTATCCAGAAATAGAGGACCTATTACTTGATTCCTGTAAATCGCACACCAACAATGAACACTACGACGACCTTGATGTTGAATAGTTTTGATGTTGTGTTTGTTTTCTTGAGACCAATAGTGAGTATTCTTTCTATTAACTATCCCTGAGGTAGTAAATATCGCTTCGTCCGTCCAACAAATTTGGTTAAAAAAATTAGGGTTACGAAAATGTCGATCCATCATTAGGTCACAATATTCCAATCGTAGAATATGATCGGTAGGTTCTAAGTGTTGCAATTTAGCGAACTTAAACGCCCTGTAGTTATTCATTTTCAGCGTCCTATGAATATCAGTTCTAGCAATACTTAAGTCTTTTTCTGCATCTCTGATGGAATTTTCTGTAAATTCTTCGAAATATAAGCATATATTTAATTGCGTTTCATAATCCAAGATACTTTTAGGTTTATTTCTTTTTTCATATTTTAAAACACCATGCTGTTCGAGATCTAGTTCAATTCGCCCAAACATGGATCTTTCCGGTCTTCTTCTCTCCGGATACTTTTCATGATATGCTCTTATAGTCAGTGCAACGCTTTTGTTATTTTGAAGATAACACTGATATAAGTTCAACCTTTCTTCGGCAGTATAAGACATTATAAGATAAAGATGAACTTAACGCACAACAAACCAAAATTTATTATATTATTTGACAAATATTGTTTACATTGGTTTCCAAAGCACTTTATTTGTTTTCCATGGCAGTTTTGATTTTGCAGCGTTAGTTAATTACATGCAATATTTGGTTTCATTTTATGATTTGTAATGAATTATTTTCTCAGGAAATACAGAATACAGACATCTTAGTTAAAATTGTAAACTACAGTATTTTGTTGAAAATCTACTATGGTCAGCCCGTTAAAAAATATTTGTGACGTATTTCGTCATTAAATTTAAACCAAAGGTATTTTTTATTGCATAAAAAAAGTTTAATAGCGAATATTTTCTAAACGGTTAGAGACAGGTATAGGTTATTATATACAAAGTTACTTTAATTTTTTGTGAACCATCGAAATCTGCAATAATATACAGGGTGTTCCATTTAAGATTATTGACTTATAAGTAATTTTATATATTCAGATCGATTGAATTTCTGATATCACCCTGTATAATTTGTAGTCAAAGTAAACAACTTAAATTATATATTGTGGTGTTGTCTTTAATATAAAAATGGCAGCTTCACCAAATATTATATACTTATATTTTTTTCTACTACCTTAAATATATACGTTTTTAGCAAAAATTAAATAAAACGGCTATTATATCCTAAACGACAAGAGATAGGTATAAAATATCTTAATGAAAGTTACCCTTATTTTTAATGAGGAATCCATATCCAGGATAATATACAGGGTGTCCCATTTAATTTTTAGGAGTTGACTCCTAACCGGGAAAAACTGAGCACCCTGTATACATGAAAGGTATATAATATAAAAGTTCACTTAAAAACAATAACACTTTGTATATAACTTTTTTTCCTAAGTTGTATATCTTTCGAGATAAGGGGATAGAGGATCTTATGTGGGACACCCTGTACAAAGCAAGAAAATGAGTCGGTCCTTCAAGCGAGCTACGTACTGTCGGAGTTGATCGCGAAACACTCAAAACCATTTGTTGAAGGTGAATTTATAAAAGAGTGCCTTGTAAAGGCTGCGGAAATTGTAAGTCCCGGGAGCGTAAAAACATTTCAAAATATATCCTTGTCGAGGAATACTGTCGCTGAAAGACTTACTGAGTTGGCTGTCAATATAAGTGATCAGATAAAAACAAAATCAGACTCTTTCCTTGCATTTTCTATTGCCTGTGAAAAAATGTTTGTGGTGTGGCGCAACTCGCTGTTTTTCTTCGTCTGATTGATACAGATATCAATGTGTATGAAGAATTACTGGAATTGGTACCATTGTATGATACAACAACTGGGAATGATATTTTCAATGGTGTTTATGGACTTCTGCAAAAGAAAAATTTAGATTTGTCAAAACTGTGTTCCGTTGCAACAGACGGAGCTTCAATGACTGGAGTAAAAAATGGCTTCGTTAAAATATTACAGACAAAGATCAGAGAAACGGGCAGTGACAAACCAGATTTTCATCATATTCGTTGTATAATCCACCAAGAAGTTTTATGCTCAAAAGTGATCAAGTTGGGAAGTGTTTTAAAGTCAGTGAAAAAAATTATAAACTTCATAAGGTCACGAGGCCTTAATCATCGACAGTTTTCTGCATTTTTACGTGATTTAGAAAGTGAGTACACTGGTTTACCATATCATGCAGAGGTGTGATGGCTTTCGTGTTCTATGGTACTCGACCGATTTTGGAAACACAAAGAAGAAATACGCGTTTTCATGGAAACAAAAGGAGAAGATGTCAGCCTATTATGCGATGTACCTTTTTTACAAGTTCTTTCATTTATGGTAGATATCACAAAACACTTGTCGGACTTAAATACGAAATTGCAAGGACCATGTCAAGTTATTACAGATATGCATAATCATGTAAAAGCTTTCAAGTGTAAGATGATGCTGTGGGAAAAACAGATAGTAGAGGATGATCTGTCACATTTTCTGATTTGTAAGGCATATCAGGAAAGCACAAGTGTCCCAATATCATACAAAATATATTCAGAGAAAATGAGAGGCCTTCTGGCAGAATTTGAGAAGCGTTTTCAGGATTTTAAGACCCAAGACAACAATTTTTCTCTATTTACTTTCTTTTCACTATCGATATTGATACAGTTCTCCCTCACTTGCAAATGAAAGTAATTGAGATTCAATGTCAGACCCATTTAAAACAAAAATTTGATAGTGTTGGTACATTCAAATTTTTTATAAGTACTTGCCTGTTCAATACCAAGAAATGAGAAAATTTGCCTGTGAAATCCTGTCAATGTTTAGAAATACCTATAAGTGTGAACAACTATTTTCTTTGATGAAAGGAAACAAATCTCCCGCAAGATCGCTATTGACGGACGCACACTTGGACGCAGTTTTAAAAGTTATTTCCGCCGATAAATTCACGCCACAAATACAACTTAATTAAAGACAAAAGATGTCAAATATCTGGCAAAAGAAGTTAATGTTTGTAGTTTTTTATAATGTCCTTTTTATTGGAAATTTAATAAACAGACTTGTCCTATAATAGTACTTTTTCTCAAGATTTTCAGTAGTTTGTCTTCTCTACGATAAGGTTTTGCGGCCCACCTAGTCGATGGTCTTCATGCTTTTGGCCCACCAGTGACTTTGAGTTTAACATGGCTGATATAGAGCAAAGATCTGTTAATATTTTTATTTTTCCTATTTTTAGTAAATGATGCGAGGAATGTTCCTTCACATATTTTGAACATTTATAATACATAAATATTACTAATAAAATATAAGAATGGGTATTATTTTGAAATAATTTAATTTATCAAATTAAGTTTTTTTACATTTTTAGAAAATTAGTTATATCGTAAACATCGTTTTTAAGAAGTTTATCGATAGAACCGTTTTACCTCTTCATACTGCAGATAAAATGTTTATAATTTTTTTAGCTTCTGTTCAAATAACAGTAATTTGAGTATTTAAACAAAATAATAACTTTTTATTTGGAAATTCAGAAATTTTTAATACTACCTATTTAATGTAATTGACTGAATGAATTAGAGTGATTGTTGAGAAACAAAAAAAAATATATAAATTTTACCTTGATATACTAGTAAAACAATTCTCTTTCAGCACATCGGTAAATAGTATTTTGTTTTTTGCTCGTTTATCTATTCAATTCCGTCGTTGGATTCACAGTTTTCAACTCACGGTCTAAACATTTTAAAAATGACTAATAACACCTCACAGAAATATTGCTACTATTAAAAATAAACACATAAAACATCTCTAATGCGACAGTTCAAATGATTTAATAATAAAAATAAACTTTTACTGAGAAATGCTTGCAAACCAAACCTTAATTGCTTTATTGGGGGTAAAATAACACCTGATCGTTATGAGCCCGGCTACTTCATGACCATTTACCGCCAGTCGGATTATACTCTTGATACCCGATGTTTCTAGTAAATACCAGAGTAATACGAGTAGTGATCAGTATTAGACAAGCGAAGAGCATGCCACTAGTTAGAGCCTTTGTATTAGTGTTTTCTTTATGTTGAATAAATGTAGTCAGTTTACTCCTAAATCGCAGAAAAGGACAATTAAGAAAATGACAAAAGTAGCTTATCATAAATATTTTGGATGTTTTGGATCTGTTGTTGGTACTGGGCTCCTCACATATCTTACCAAACCTGGGCAGCAAATCTAAGTAACTGGTTAGATGGCAAATGTTCTTCTATACCCTTTGCAGTTCCAATGATTGGGCGAAAACCAACAAATCATTTATATGACTGTTACTTTTGAATGACAAAAGTGTCTGGTTTCTCAACAAAGAGCAAACATAATATTAAATATCCGAAAATTCCCTCAGCAATAAAACCGATTCATCAAGGAGAAGGTCCAGAGCCCCCAGCAAATTGGGAGGAAGATTTAGAAATGTATGATGATACGGCAGAACCCGATAATGTATCAGAAAAGGACAGTTCTTATTTTCTAGAAGGTGAAGAAAAAGCACCCCATTTAGTCGAACAAGCTGAACTAAATGATCTAGTCCAGGACCTGCCCAAAGAACATGCTGAACTATTAGGTTCAAAATTGCTACAATGGAATTTACTAGCCACTGAAACCAAAGTTACAATATTTAGGAACCGCTACCGGAAGCTAACATCGTTTTTTACTATACAAAATAAACTATGTTTTTATGTTAATGCAAAAGGTCTTATGGAACCATCAGGCTTTGCACATAACCCGGACAAATGGCGCATATTTATAGATTCTTCTAAAATAAGTTTAAAGGCAGTTCTGCTCCATAATAGCAGCAAAAGACCTTCTATTCCTCTTGCGCATGTAGCTGACATGAAGGAAATATTTGTGCAATAAGTTATGATACGTATAAGTGGCAGATATTTGGTGACCCAAAAGTATTACGACGATTGCTAGAGCTTCAGAGTGGATTTACCAAGTTTTGCTATTCTTTGTCTTTGGAACAACAGAGTAGAAAGGTTCCACCAAGATATACTAACAATAGAGCAAGGCTACCAAGGCAGATGGGATCCAACAACGATTAGTGTTGGTATCTTATGAAAGAAAGTTATCTACAAAAGACTTAGTATATGTATATTTTTGCAAATAAAACCTGTTATCCTTAGAACCTCTTGATTTTTTTTCTTGGTTTGAACTTGTATATAAAAATATATATAAAATATGTACAATATGTATTTTGGAATAAAATAGAAATAACTGATGCATTTTATAACTCAAAATATATACGTGGTAGACAATTTTGGTTGTTGAATTCGTAATCAGGATGCTTCAAACTCCCCCATGTAGCCATTATATTTATTTATTTATTTATTATTGCAAAGCATTTACAGCATATATCTGCCATTTATAGACACTAATACCTAGACATTTACAAAGTAACTGTACAATCTTAATCTAAGTATAAATGCAGCAGAATTAAGTCTAAGTTGCTAATTAGTTTTATGATCGCTTTATTCTGCTCCAAACTCAAAGTAGCTAGGTCCATATCAGTTGCAAATGTTTTTAACAAATGACACATTCTGCAGATAGTGGAGTTCAAGCATAGACTCTTCCTGAGGGGAAGTCCAGGTAGAATGAATTTCTATTTCTTGTATGTCCAAGATTAACCAAGAATGACAGCTGAGATAATATATCAGTATTATCTACTTGATCTTTCAACAGTTTGTACAAGTGTATCAAACATATTTTTATTCTTCGATTCTCAAGTGACAACCTATTAAACAGCGACGACAATTGATTGTGACTATACCCTTGAGGAGGGTAATAGCCATATCTTTTATAAAATAAGTATTTAAGAAATTTTCTTTGTATCCTCTCAATGGACTTAATACAGATTTCATATTGAGGGAACCATATTATGCAACCGTAGTAGAGTTTAGGCAATACAACGCTCTCAAAGAGTTTAAGGCATACATTTACATCAAAGCTGTTAGTAAATAAAACCCATTATGTTATGTGCCTCATGGATTTTTGTTACCATATGTTCAGTAAAATTAAGTGTGTTATCTAAATATACACCGAAATCTTTTTGCTTATAACATTATTGATCTTGTATTCAGCATTTATAACATTCTTTTTCAATGAAAATGTCATTTTTGCACACTTTTTTACATTTAATTAAAAACCATTTTCATTACACCAAACACACACATTATCAAAGTCAACTAGCAACCGATCACAATCATCAACATTTAAATTCTCTAAAAAAATTGTCCCGGTATAATAATGCTTTCGAATTCTTAACCTCTTGCAGCCTTTATTTCAACATATTGTTTTCTGTCACATAGATATGAACCAAGTAAATATACCAGGTTATTCCTCACATTCATTTGTCTTATGATTGAGTTTAACATGATGACAATTTTTTAAATAATGTTTAGCCATTGATCAGCAGTTTTATTTTGTGTATCTAGAAAATAACATTTAAGGTAGGTTCAATCCAGAAACAACGTAGACAAATGAAATGATCGTCTTAAATATGCATTTTTTACGACATTTAGAAACGCTGAAATATTTTTGATATGTGGTCGTCGTATGATTAATATGTGGATCCCTGACACGGCATCCCGAATTTCTTCACAGGGGGCACGGTTGACTGAAGTTTGTTTGCTAATACAAAAAATAATTCTACCTACCCTACACAGTGGTGGAGAAATGACAATTTCAGATTATTATATTCGCAAATGTAAATATGTTGAATCTGTCAACTATAATGAGAACTATCTCTACACTCACAGATATCGACACAGCCTTTACAAGCACATAGAGCCATATTTTATAGGAGAGGGGTTCAAAAAAAATATGTAAAAAAATTGTATAAAAATCCTATATACAGGGTGTTAATTAATGCCAATATATACATAGTCAAAAACGGACCATTTTCGTTATACAGAGTGTCAAAGTTTCAATTTTTTTCTCGTTTTTTGCGTTTTTTTTCCAGTTCCTTCTGAGACAATTAATTCAAATTTAGAACATGTATTATTTTTAAAAACCTCTACTATAAAATATCAAAAACGTGGATGGTAGTATACAGGGTGTTACATTTTTTTGCACCACCTACAAGTTTATCTTGCGGAACTTTTTTTTGCAGCACCCTGTATGAATTCTGATATAAAATTTAAACTCTTTGTTCATTTCTTTAGCTCTTTCGTATTTTGGATTATTCTCGTATCTATCACAGTTTAATAGGTATATATATATATATATATGTTGATTTTTGAGATCCGTGCGATTAACTAAAACACAGACGAGACAAAACGAACTTAAGGTAATATCTAGTGCTTTAAAGAAAAATGGCTACACAAATCGCACCATAGAGAAAGCTATTAATGCACAGGTTTCCCGAACAACGAACAACAGAAAATATGAACCGGGAAAGCAACGAGTAGTCTTACCATATGTAAAAGGCACAACAGACAGAATCGGAAGAATTCTGAGGAAACACAACATACAAACAATACACAAGCCACAAACAACTATAGATAAACTACTTGGAAACCCAATAAGATAAAAACTGGAAAACCACAGAGTATACAGTATTCCGTGCCAGGACTGTGAAAAGTTGTACGTGGGGCAAACTAACAGGCGAATATCAGCAAGAGTGGAAGAACATAAACTCAGCATCAGAAATAAACAACCTCAGCTTTATTCCTACATCATCAGGAAACCGGCCATAAAATAAATTTCGATGGGCGTAGGGAGATTGCCAATATAGTTGAGGGTTATATGCAAAAAAAAACATAATAATTTTGACAAATTAGACGTGTTTTGCGGTTTCTAAAATAAAAGAACATTTTAAAAACTTAAAGTTTTAATTATGTTTTCAGGATCTCTTTCACCCCTATTAAATTGCTTTTTTTCTTATATGCCCTGTTTTACCATTTTTTCACTTTTTTCACTAAGCTAAGCGTCATCGAAATATAAAATATTTTTGCATTTATAGGGACTCTTTTATCCCCTATAGATCTACTCTCTATAGCGAAAATAAAATTAATGTAAAATTTTGAAAAAGCTATATTTAAACTATAAATTTAATTATTTTTTACTTTCATTTCATTAGTTTATAAATACATATTTTTTTAATATTTTTTACATTTATTTTATCTTACAGTTTTTAGTATTATTTTCGACTCACCTTGTATAAGACATAGTTTTTTAATAACTATTTTTTTAACATTATGTGCGCTCACTATTTTTTTTTGCCATCTTGGATTTTTGACTAAATTTTAAAGTAAATCCGTAGTTCTTGAGCTGTGTCTGACAAACAGAATGATAGAACTACCGAATGACGGAAATGGGTGAATATATTTTTTGGGTCCCAGGAATCCTAAAACACAAAGATCTTCAAAAATCTCGGAGTGTGATTTGTTTACAATTACAATACTTCGTTCGGATTAGAAAATATTGAAAATCAAGTAATAGAATTTTTTGAGAAAATTAAACATAAACTCTGCAACCTATGAAACTTAATTTAATTTTTTTTTCAAAGGGTTAAATAGATACCGAGTAGATACACTCCAAAAATGTGTTTAGAATGGGGTACTATTCTACACAATTCATGGTATTTTATTGTAAACCGAATTTCTACGTCAATGATAAATTCGCAGCCCAACAAAATAGATTTCATATCAGACTGCTATCTGAGACGCTGAGATACCCCAGGGAAATAAGGGTACCGTTAAAAGGCGACGCATCAGGTGGTGACTTTGGCAAAAAAAAGGATCGAATATCAAATTAGGTACCAGTCAAGAGATTAATTTGACAGTTTGTATATTTTTCAAATTTCTACCTACATATATCTCTTTACAGAGTTGGCGGAAGATAAAAGGTTACAATATACCAATACTTTTTTATTATTAGATCACTGCCAAATTTAAAAAATAAATAAGTTTTCTTTGCCCAATTGACCCTTACGTAACGTAGGCTACAAATTTTATTCGTATGCTGGTTGTTAAAGCATGGTTCTCGGGTTAAATCACTTTCCAAGGTTTTGCCTTCGATTGCACCAGGCATCTTCAGGGATCTTTACTCTACGAGATCGGAACAGGAAATAAGCTCGGAGAGATTAAGGCCGGTTTTATTAGTTAGAGAAAGAATAGAAGCCACTTGTCATGATTTGGATATTAACGCCCATATGTTACTAAACATTCATTTAAAATTAGCTTTTACACTCGAAAATTAAATATTTACAACTCTCGATACTGGACAATCAAAATCCCATGAAAAACCACAGAACACCGTAAGACACCAAGACCCTTACTTACTGAAGCAGAACAATCCGTCCTTTCCAAAGGCGCATACTCGTGGAAGAAATAGTGCCTTCTGTCGAAGCAACCATCAGAAGACTTCCAAGACGTTTAATATTCGAAGCTTAAACGGAGAAAGTTGACGTAATAAGTCAAATATCTCAATTGCCGAACGGACAATCATAAAAAGTTTGAACGACACTACTATGCCAATTTTTTAGTACTACTAGTACACATATTAAACGTTTATTTCTGTTACAAAAGTTCGCAAAACAAATAATCTATTGTCTCTCAAAACTAAAACTGAAAATAAACCTAATTTATTAGAACGTAAACAGCAATTCAGCACTTATAAATCGGTTTTGAACGTTGCCTAACTAATTTTTGTATTATATACCACCGCAAGGATGCTTCCTTCCTCCTGTTTTCTTATTTGTCTGCTTACTGTTTCTGTTTGAACGAGTATTTTCAACTAAGGGAGAGATATTAACGGTGGAGAGAAACCGTCTAAAAGCAGAAAATTTGGACATTCTTATCTTTTGCAACAGAATAAAAATTTGTTTTAAATTTTTAAAGTTCTCTCGATTTTGTTTGTGTTTGTTCGTTTATAATTAGGAGCATTATTAGTTAATCTTGTTTGATCATATTTTACTTTATATTATTATTCCTGATAATATATAATTTTTGTTGTTTTTCATATATGTATGTATAGTTTTTTAAAATCAAATATGTAATATGTGTTTTTCTTAATAAAAAAGTAACATAGGTGGGTACTTAATATGTCAACTATAAGTAAAATATATCCCCCTACTACCTATCAACGACGTTGGTATAGTTTCGAAGTTTCGATAGTATCCGACCACTACATAGTTGCCGAATATTACATAATAACAAATAAATATTAATTGCTAACGTATATGAATTGCAAATTTCAGTATTCCAGATTTTAACGAATAGTATTTCTTTTCAAACCTTACGTTGTAACAGTTACCTAAATTTGTGGCTAAAAATTAACTTTTGACAACATAGTTGGCACATGTTCTATCCATTATATTAAACTTCCTATTACTTGTAAATTTTTACATACATATGTATATTTTGATGCTTATATTAAGAGGCCCAGCAGATGCAGATAATTCCGGCCCGAAGAGCCTGAAGGCAACAAAAGAAGATGTTAACCAGCTTAGAGACCTGGAACAGATGGACATACGGTACCTGGCTGAAACAGTCTTGGAAGCTCAGCCCACAAACCTGGAAAGGAAAAAAACTTTTAGTAATCCCACTCATAATTATACAGGAGCCTTTCTCCTTTCAAAAAAGATTAATTCGCTGATTCATCATACATAGAATCTTCAACGCACCTAGAAAAATTGTATAATGTTTGTAATCAACGATGGATATAATTTATTACTTTCCTAATAGTAGACATATTTCTCGGGGCAGTAATGCTGCTGCTGCTGCTGCTGCTGCTCAGTTCAGTTGTTTTTTATGGTGGTGTCATTAACTATGAGAATTTGCCAGCTCTTCTCCTTTAGGTCCGGGCAGTCTGATTCTTGAATCATTCTGGTCCCATTCTTTTCTTCTGATTTACTTTTTCCTCTTATTAACTTTTTTTTAATAATTTCTTTTTTTTTTAACACGGAAAGTTAGTCTTTCGCTCGTATCCTTCAAAAACACAGAGTAACAAATCACGAAAAACACTAAATATAATGCTGGTAGGGTTTATTTATCTGTTAGTATAATTAAATTATGTATACATCTGAATATACATCTGCAAGATACATAGGTACCACATTATATGTTTTAAACTTATCTGCATTGACATATATTTTCAATATTTATAATTGATATTATTTTTTTTAAATGTGGGTGGTGTATTTAATGGGGTGCTTAGTCCACTTTGTCTAAGAATATCATAAATATTTAGACCCGGGATGATATTTATTGGGTATTCAAAAAAGATATGGTCAAGGTTCTCAATCTGTCTACAATCGCATAGCGGGGATTCTTTTATTTTGATACAATATAAATGTTCTGCAGTGAGGCAGTGTCCTGTTCTCATTCTTATTATTGTAGTTATATAGCGTCTATCTACATAAGCTATTGTTTCGATTCATGGTTTACTAGGAAAATCTTTTTGAACACGCGCATAAAACTTCCCTTTTTTCTTTCTGGTGGTCTGCCAATAATTAATAAAATCTTCCTCGGTCTTAATTTTACAGATGTTGCTTATATCCTCCCTATTCAACTGTAGATCCCTGGGAATTTTAAGTGATATTCCTATATTCGTCAATTTATCCACAGATTCATTTCCAACAATATCAGCATGTCCAGGTGTCCATGCTAATTGGGCGTTTAATGTTGCATCTCACCACTCTAAGATCAATCTTTTGGTAAGCAGGCTAATATGGTCATAGTCTGAATCAATAGAGGATCTACATATTTAGTTTTTGCATTGCACTTTGATGTCCTTATTTTACAATATAACTATTAAAATATGGGGCGCCATCTCTACTTGAGTAGTGATACCAAGAAGAAGTCAAACGCAGAAGTCTATAAAAAAAAGAGAAGTAGAACCCTGTAATTTTCATATATTATTCTATACTGTGTCATGAAGTTTTTGATGTTGGGTCTACCAGCTTAATGTTAGGGTTAGGGCATTGCATTGTAAAGGTCTTGAATGCCATTTCCGAGAGACAATGTTTTTTTTTTATGAAGAGTTATAATTTTGTATGTTATTGTGTTTTAAATATCGTAATGCGTTTTTGGTTAGACCTTGTTTGGCCTTTTTTTGGGTTGATGTAAAGAAGTTTGTAAACAGTCAAAATATATTTAAGCAAATCTCCACAATTACACGATTTTAATTAATGTTATTGGTTATTAAATTATTTTAGAGTTGTTACTAAATTTCTTTAAACGTTAGTGGTAAACCCTAGCTAAAACAATATATAGATATAAAGCAATATTTATCTTTTTATCAAACAGTCGTAACATATAGTAATAACGTTTTTTCTTTTTAACTTATTCCTGGTATTGCATTTTTCAAATCTAATTCCAGTCGAGCATTTCGGAGTATATATCACGGCATTTTCCTAATTAGGAAATGCTTTAAAAAGGTAATTGAAAATAAGATTGGCTATTTTCAACAAAAACGTCTAATACTTTGGCATATCAGTAAACAATAGTTTTTTTTTTAGATTTTATTTTTTCCTGATTTATGAATAATTTTTCAACACTAAGCGCCTACCAAACTCCTATGTGTGCTTGATTTGGTCCGGTCCGTTTAAATCCCTTGGGCTGACGTCATAAAATCCATTTTCCACCTAGATCAGACTACACTGACTTTATACGAACTGTATAAAGTCACTGTACATCAAACTGACTCTCAGCGCACCTACCAAACGTTGTGTATCTTGAATCTTGATGAAAGACAAACTATTAGGAACGACGAAATTTTTAGAGAATCGGTTTTACCCGCCGGGTTCATTGCTCAAATGTTTTATCTTTGTTTTACTAACGGTGCACTTTTTTATATCAAAACAAACAGGAGGCCCAGCTAGGGCTAACCAAATCAATTCGGCGAAAACATAGGTTGATGAAAAATTTTATTCATAGTAAAAGAAATCATGGATTGGTTTGAGATTTACTTGCTTGTGTGTATAACGGTCATTGGTTGTTGATGTTATACAATTTTGACTGAATTTTACAATTGACAGTTTGACGTTCTTTTGATCTTTCGGGGGTTGTATTAAAGGTTTGTAAATAAATGGAAAATCTGAAATCTTCAATCATCCTACATAAATTAAAATATTTTGAAAGTCCTATAATGTTTCTTGAAAAGATTATAATGCACTAGTGTCCCGTCATATGTATTTGTATAAAATTACATTTATTTAGTTCAAAAATAATAGGGATATAACAAGTTAGGTTATGTTATATTGTTTTCTGTTTCAGATAAAAAATGGCAAAGATAAAGGGAGAGAAAAAAGGCAAATCTGCCATCAATGAAGTAGTAACAAGAGAATACACTGTCAATCTGCACAAAAGGCTACATGGTATTGGATTTAAAAAGCGCGCCCCAAGAGCCATTAAGGAAATCCGAAAATTCGCTGAAAAGCAAATGGGTACCCCAGATGTAAGGATTGATACTAGGCTTAACAAACAGTTGTGGTCTAAGGGTATTAGGTAAGTGTTATCTTTTTTCGTTTTGGGAACATTCATATAAAAGACTAACCATAACATTAATTCTTGTGTGTTTACAACATAAGTCTTGTGGTTTCTAGTTCTCGAATGTCTAAGTAAAAATTATCATTGTAGTATGATTGTAGCAACAAAATTCGTTCAAGAATCGATATAAAGGATGATGTTATACTTTGCTCACATCCTGCATAAATTATATACGAACAACAGAATGACACAACATAAGCCTTTTCAATTGCTTTAACTTCCAAAATAACAAAAAAGATTTATATGAATGTAGATTTGCAAATACTTTGTACTCACTATAAGGGTGTTTATATATGAACATTATTTCTGGAAACTGGATTTTTTACCAACCAAACACCAAGCTTGTATTTGGACTTCATTATGGTTCTGTTGTACTAAATGTAGCATCGAGAATACTGGAATGGATTCATTTAATTCACTGGAATACCAGTGCTTTCCGTTCCATTTCCAGCCTTGTTATTTACTCCATGCAGTCTTCTCGACAACAATGTTTTCTCTAGTTATAAACAAATTTAAGGTTGAAAAACATGTGGTTTTGTTTGTTTATGGTGGGTATTTGGGTAATTGTGGGTTTTTGTTATTGTTTTCTAACCTCAATTTTACATTTTTCGTAAACATTTTTAATAAAGATGGGCGAGAGTCAGAACTAAACAAAACATGACAAAATTAATTATGGGCCTTGTAAAGAATTAATCAAACGAAAGTAGGTTAATTTTTGAAAATAAAATTGAAAGTTCACTTTTTTCACCTACTTCTGAAGAAAAAAATAAATGGATGATCTACTTTTTCTATTAAAAAGAACAAAAAGTAATTTGACATTTTCACTGCCTTTCAATGTGAGAACTTATTACGACAGCTTTAAGAATGGATATTTTACAGAGCTGTCAGAATTCTATTTTGCATAAAAAAAAAATTATTTAATTTTGTTTTTACATAATTAAAAACGGTCTGACCTGGACTAGCCAAAGATGCGGTCCCAACAATTTTCCTTTCTAGAAATGTTAGTAAATCAAACAATTTGGCAACAGTGGTACAATAGTTTGACTTGTGATTTCATTCATGAAAATGTCATTCATAAAATTCACAAGCAACAAATTTTCATGCCAGACAAAAGTTTTCCTGTCATGATTTCTTCTCTTGTGCTATTATATATGAAAATATATAATATCACAAAAACATAATTTCTGTGTTATAAAATATTATGTGGTCAATATAGCAAGCTTGTACAGGGTTTTCCCATATATTTTTCCACCCACCTAAAGAGTTCATTTGAATAGATACAGAAATGTCATAAATACAAAAGTTGTTGGCTTTTTATGAAGATTTAGAATATTGTATCATTAGTGCGAAAATATTGGAAATATCAAATTTTGATAGGTTGTCGGTTTTTTTAAATGAAACACCCTGTATATTAAATTATATTCTTGAAGATCGTTTTTTTTTTTCTAATTTCAAATATATACTTTTAATATATTCTATCAATTAATTTTGGATATACAAGCGTTTAAACATTAAAGAAATAGTAAGGTAATTTGCGCTAACACATAGTGAGCCATAGTCAAGACAATTGCAATGAACGACGCCTTTTTGCCGTTTACCGGTCAGAAGTATCTATTTACGAACATTTTAAATATCTAATTAGACGATGGGTTATTCGGAAGAAGAGAAACTCGACATGATAGAATTATTTTATTTACATGCTAAAAATGCATCGATAGCACATTATGAATATCATAGACATTTTCCAGATAGACCAACACCGACTCGTAGCATAATATTAAACATCGTTAAACAATTGAATGAAAGAAAAACACTTAAGCGAAAAGTTAGAATAGTGGAAAGAAACACTACCGTAAAAAATCAATTATATAAAGTAGGTAAATAATAATATTAGTTTAAAGAACTAGGTTTTGGTTTTCTATATAGCCTCCTTCTAAATTTTCTGTGTATGGATGCGTAGATAAAATGAGGTGATTGGGTGTTTAAATCGTCAATTGTTTGGACTATATTTTGATCTAAAGCTTGGATGGTTCTTGGCCTATTATAGTATATCTTGTTTTTCAGATAACCCCACAAAAATATGTCCAATGGAGAGAGATCGGGATTGTTTGCTGGCCGTCTTAATGGTCCATGTCTTCTAATCCAAAATGGATACCTGACATTTAAAAAATTGGTGACTGGCTGGACATTATGAGGAGGGGCACCATCTTTTTACCATATCAAATTGAGATATGAATTAATCGGTAGTTGTTCTAAATGCCTCTCAATTTCGTTTTCTAATAACTCCTGATACCTTTGTCCAGTTAAATTCCCATTTAAAAATATAGGTCCAATAACATGATTATTAAGAAAGCCACACCAAACATGTAGGGATCTTCTTCTTTGAATTTTGACCGCCTGGAGAGCTCGTGGGTTTTCTTTTGACCAAAAAAGCTTATTTTTCCAGTTAAACATGCCTCCAGTGGTAAATGTTGCCTCGTCAGTGAAAATTATGTTTGACAGATTTAACATCATAACACGTCTTTTTATTTCTTGGCAGAAGTGTAATCAGTCTATTTTATTTTGATCGGTTAATTCTTGAGTGGGTAAAAACTTATATGGCTTATATTTATAATGTTTTAGAACTGAGTGCATTTTATGCCATGATTTGTTAAAAAAAAGTGGCTGCATCAGAAATTGAGCGCACACGATTTTCTAAAACAAGAATAAATAGGATAAATAAATTATTTTAATACAAAAGTTTCAAAATTACCTTCAAAATATAATAAAATATTTAAATTTTCTTCAGCGTTTCTTTCCACTATTCTAACTTTTCACTTAAGTGTTTTTCTTTCATTCAATTGTTTAGCGATGTTTAATATTGTCCTACAAGTCGGTGTTGGTCTATCCGGAAACCGTCTATGATATTTGTTACGAGCTATCGATGCATTTTTACCATGTAAATAAAATAATTCTATCATGTGAAGTTTCTCCTCTCCATCGTCCAACGTATTATATATTAAAAATATATATATATATATATATATATATATATATATATATATATATATATATATATATATATATATATATATATATATATATATATATATATATATATATATATATATATATATATATATATATATATATATATATATATATATATATATATATATATATATATATATATATATATATATATATATATATATATATATATATATATATATATATATATATATATATATATATATATATATATATATATATTCTCGTGTCACGGTATATATATATATATATATATATATATATATATATATATATATATATATATATATATATATATAGAGATATATATATATTTTTATATATTGTTTGTTTTTATTTTTTCATTCAGCATTAAAAAATACATACAACCCTAAATTTTCATATCAACCCCTATTTTTTAATAGCTATTTTTGTATTATTCACGTTATATTTTTTCGATATATATATTTTTTTTATATAAAAATATTACATATTTAGTTTCAGGTTTTTTTTTTCTCTAATATATAAAATTCTCGTGTCACGGTATTTGTGTTATTGTCCTCCGAAACGGCTAAACCGATTTTCATAAAATTTTCTGTGCTTATTGGGTAGGTCTGAGAATAACATCTATTTTTCACACCCCTAAAAATTAAGGGTGATTCACCCCAAAATTTTTTTTTTTTAATTTTTGGACAAAATTGTTTGTTTTTATTTTTTCACGATTCAGCACTAAAAAATACATACAACCCTAAATTTTCATTCTACCATCAACCCCTATTTTTTAATAGCTATTTTTGTATTATTCACGTTATTTACAATTTTTTCAAGTCCCGTTGTAAACTACTTTTTTTTTATTTTCTACCACATTTTTTTTATATTTCCTTAAAAATCGGGTATTACATATTTAGTTTCAGGTTTTTTTTTAAAGAAAATTATTTTTGTTCTTTTATGTTATTAAAAATATTTATTGATTTAGCTGGCGGTCCCGCATAAATAAATCATTTTGAATTGAATTTCCCGTACAGCAACGCAACCGCAACCCCACATACACGCGTTATACGCGCCTGCGCAAGTATCAAATCAACTCTACGGAGTACTCAGACAGGATGAAACCTGTATTGTTTTGTTTTTAATATAGTTTTTTTGTTTTAATTGTATCTCGACTGATACGCCTCTCAATTCAGTTAATAATTAATAATAGACATTTATTTTGTGCCAACAACGCCCTTACTTTAAAGGTATGTAATTTATTATACTTTAACATTTTGTGGAAATAAAGTGATGGACAGTTGTTTTGCTAAATAAAATTTATCCAAATTATCTGTTTTAAACGTTAACTTTTGAAGGAGTTGAGTTACCAAATTGAAAGAGAGGGTTGAAATAAATATATTCTAACAGCGAAAAAAATGAGTAATATATTTTATGAGAGTGTTAATTTCAATTTTAGGACTCACTTTGCAATTGAACAAAAAATTCAAGACATTTAATAAATTTATTTTATGAAGGGGTTTTATGATGTTGAAGTAGCTATTCCATCGACAGAGGTTTTTAGGGTTCCGTACCCAAAGGGTAAAAACGGGAACCCTATTATTAAGAGTCTGCTGTCCGTCCGTCTGTCTGTCACCAGGCTATATCTCATGAACCGTAATAGACGGACTGACCAAAAATATTGTACACTCCATTGCGCTGAGAGAATAATCTTTGTTTATTTTTTAAATGCCATAATAATTAGTAGTAGTGTCAAGCTATCAAAATCTGTAATTTAATATATTTGGTATTTTAATAAAGATTACTATATTAACTTAAATAAAGTATGCTTCAATTGTCTACAACGCTTCATTACTCTTTCAAATTCCCACACACTTATAGTGTATATATTTTATATATATATATATATATATATATATATATATATATATATATATATTATATATATATATATATATATATATATATATATATATATATATATATATGAAATTAGAAAGAAAAGATCTTCAAGAATATGATTTAATATACAGGGTGTTTCATTTAAAAAAACTGACAACCTGTCAAAATTTGACATTTCCAATAATATTTTCGCACTTATGATATAATATTCTAAATCTTCACAAAAGACCCAACCACTTTTGTATTTACGACATTTCTGTATCTATTCAAATAAACTCTCTAGGTGGGTGGAAAAATATACAGGAAAACCCTGTACATATTTCTAAAGTAATGCTCTATCTAACTTTACTGTCTAGATAAAAAACAAATTAAGCACTTACTACCTTTCAGAAACTTACTACCTTTCAGAAACTATACTTTTTTGATCCATACATTTTTTGTGTTAAAGTAGTTAAAAAAAGTTAATCTTTCTAATACATGTTTCAAAAATTTCACTTTTTCCAAATATTTTATTGCAAAAATTGTTACAAAGTATTGTGGAAAATTAGTTTACTATCTGCATGCAGTTAATTTATTATTTATATAAAAAATTTCACAAAATAATGAGATTTTATGTCTTATTCTGAGTTTTGTATGGGTTTTTTATTTTTTTCGATTTGTCAACCCTTCAAAGAAATTGTAATTTTTACACAATTTGAATCCTAACTTCTATTTGTTAGATTATTTAAAAATTTGCCTTTTTTACCTTGAAATTGCCGTGCTAATCGTTACTAAAATTTCATTACATATTTTCTTTTCTACATACCTCTGTACTCTTTTTTTAATACAGGAATTTGTCCCGTTCCGAGTTAGGGTACGCTTGTCCCGTAGAAGAAATTTTTTTTAATTTTTTTTTAACTTGCCATACATTTTTAGCTTTCATTTAGGTTATTTTGGTATTTTTTTGTAGGGATTTTTGAAATAGATAGACTTCGGATAGTATTTTAATTATAATTTGCTTCATAGACAAACATATTTCAATACCTGACGTGTGTTAACTTACATATGTCACACATACTGAACTACTATCCCTGTATATATCAAATATTATCGGTCATTTGTTTGAAACATGGCGACTCCAGCATGCCACATGTCTTGAATTATGAGGGTAAAAAAATTACTGATACAAATAACATTGCCAATGCTTTTCCTGTTCACTTTCAGTCCTGCTGCTCACAGTTGCTATTCACCCATTGTTTTACCGAAGCAGAAATTTGTCATAAAATAAAGGGCCTTGATCTTTAAAAGAAAGCTGGTCCAGATGGATTACCTACTTAACATTCTTTTGGAAAGATGTTGCAGTTATTGTCTAGGTCTATATAAAATGTATCAAAGGTCCTTTAATTTTTAATCCTTTCAATGAAATTGTTTTCTGGATTTTTTAATGATGATAAAACTGAACTGGAAACCCGATTAGCAAATTAAGTTATAAAAATTCTTCATTTAAGATATAAATCTCCTTTTTTTATCATCATTATTAGGAAGCTATAAAAGTATTTATGTGTACCTATTTTTTAATACAGGAATATTGTTTCAGGAATGTCCCGTTCCGAGTTAGGGTACGCTTGTCCCGTAGAAGAAATGATGATGAAGATTCAGTCAATAAATTATATACTTTGGTTACCTATGTTGCAGTTGCAACCTTTAAAGGTTTACAAACTGAAAATGTCGACGCCAGCCAAGAGTAGATAATAAATTATTTGTTAAGTTTTTCTTGTTTTTTTAAATTCCAAAACCCAACCTCAAATTATTTTCATAAAGTTATTAATGTAATGTTCCTGATGTATATATTTTCTTAACTGATCTAAGTTGTGAAAGTATTTCTATCCCGTCTTCATCACAAAAATATGCAAGGTTATTGTACAGAATGGTCGTTTTAACTTGTTTTCATTGTAATGTGTTGTAACTTTCTTATTTTTTATTGTATCCAATAAACAAATTTTATGGCTAGTTGCCAAGTTTTTTGTTACATTAGAAATTAAATAATTGTAAACTGTAAATTTTATTTTCAATAGATAATTGTTGTGAACTGACACGTTTTAAAAAATAAATAAGAAAATGGAAAAGAACTTCACTATAAGGCAAATGTAAAGATCTTCATCATGTGTTAGGCTTACAGAGCAGTTTTCCTTCTCTTTGCTCAGGAAAGGGAGCAAACTAATATATTTAGAATCAAAAAGAATTTCCGTGTACATGGTTTTATAGCTTTAACAAATTACGCTTTTTTTATATTCACATTATAAAAAATCTTTGAAACAAGGCTGCAATTTGTTTTTTTTGAATTATTTTGATATCTTAAAAAGTTGGAAATTAGAGCAATTTAAAATGTGGACTAGTTTTATTATTAATAATAGTGTCCTGTACTTCGTACAAAGCCTTTGGAATCTCTGTTTCTAGCTTCATGGAGAGGCCTTTAAGAATGGTGTTCTCACTTTCTCTAAAAATATCCAGGTTTCTTACTAGTGCCCCTGTAGTACTTTAAAGGTTTCTATCGGGTCTCCATCTTATGAAGTATAGACACAAAAGCTTGCCGCAGTGTGTGTATATATATATATATATATATATATATATATATATATATATATATATATATATATATATATACCGGGTGACACATCGCTTATGATATGAGATAAGATAGGTTCGCGTAGTAACTTGTGAAGACGCATATTGAAAGATAATTGCATTATACATCACTTCTGGTTTATCCGGAAGTGACCTAAACCTTAATATATTAAATGGAACTCTGAATTTTTTTTCATAGTCGTATTCTGTGTAAAATTCCCTATCAAATGATGTATCACAAGGTATATTTTTCTTCCAAAATGGCGGAACTAAAACCGGTTTTCTGAAAAGCGTTATATTTACCAAATACTACATATAAAACAAAAGGCAGTGTCAACTTTAGGTTAGAAAATGCATGAAAGTATATTATATAATATAAGCCTTTTCGAAAAAAAAAATTCTACTTTTAATGTAAATTTTCTGCCAAATTTTGAATTGGACCTTGTATATTTTATTTATACGTTTAATTTCGCGTTAAATTACGTTTCCAAGTGTGTGCCCCGAGTTGTCCTTTTATCGTTAAATTACAACAATATTTCGATTTTTCCCCTGAGCTACATAATTTTTTATCGGGGAAACTACTAAATCAAAATTCATTATTTTCGTTAGTTAAACTATGTTAGATTTATTTACCTATCATTTTTAATAGACAATAACTAAGCCTTCTATTTAGTCTCAACTTGTGTCAGATTTGTTTATAACATTTAAACTTAAATGACCAGGCCTAGGTTGTCCATTTTACCCATACCTATATAAGCAGTGTTAGCGATTCTGATACCCTAATGTCTATATTCCAGTTTATAGAAATTGGTATTTTAATTTTTATAAAAACGTGACAGTTGATTAATATAAGCATTATAAAATAATTTTCGCTTATATTAATTTTAAGTTTAATTGTTTCTAGATGCTTGCTTAAGATCATTCAACGTAAATGCAGCTTAAATCGCATACATTGAGAAAAAGTAGTAGGCTATGAAAAACAAAATAGCATCATACGACCATCATTATCTGGTTCTTCCCAGTTGTAGTGTGCGATTTAAGCTGCATTTACGTTGAACGATCGTAAGCAACCATCTAGAAACAATTAAACTTAAAATTAATATAAGCGTAAATTATTTTAAAATGCTTGTATTAATCAACTGTCACGTTTTTATAAAAATAAAATGGCCGGTTTACCTATTTCTATAAATTGGAATATTGAGATTAGAGTATTAGAATCGCTAACACTGCTTATACAGTATGTGTATAAAATGGCCAACCTAGGCTTGATCATTTACGTTTAAATGTTATAACACATGTTGAGACTAAATAGAATACTTAGTTATTGTCAACTAAAAATGAATGTAAAAAAGGAGCAACGACTAAAAAGTGGAAGAGAAAATTATACAAAATATAATTGTGGTTAAAAAATAATAAAAAAAAAACATATATATATATATATATATATATATATATATATATATATATATATATATATATATATTAATTTTGTATAACAGGAAAATTAAATGTAAATAGTAATATTTATAGTGCGGGACACGAAAGAAAACCAGGAGAAGTCAATCGGTTTAGGAAGGTCGGCCAAGAAATCTCTTTAAACCAATGGTGTCCCGTCGTTCTTTAAGTAATATGGCACTCCTTTTCGACTATACACACTTCAGATAATTAAAAAATATAACTATGCTTAACGAACCTTTATCTATATTTGTCTGTTTTCTTTCGTGTACCGCACTTCTATATCTCTTATGTGTTGCAAAAACGGCGAACTTTCGAATTTTAAAATGATTTAATTTTGATTTTTCAAGAAAAAATATTTTCTAATAATACAAATCGATTTACTTATAATTATATTTTTTCTTGAGTTCTGTCATTAACGTTTCGCGGGCTACTGCCTACGTCCACTATTATTGGACCACCCAGTATAGGGATACACGATTTACAAGTCCAGATTTTACAAGGGCAGCCAGCATCAGATCCAGTTTTTTTTATCAAAATTTTAATTTATGCAGTTCGACTTTGGGCTACTCGGGTATTTTATACAGGGGCCGTCATTTTGAAGGACTATACAGGGCGTTTCCTAAATGCGTGCTGATGTTAAAGGGGGTGTTTTAATGTCCTAAAAGTCTCAACTTTTGAGATACAAGATGGTAAAGTTTAAAAAGAAAACATTTTTTTCATCCCAATTCTGAGGCTATTGTAGATAACTGCATGAAATTTGATACACGTCTTCTATGCGTTAAGGTGCATACGGATTTACCCAGGTTAATTACATATGCACGCCACTGGTAGAAATTTCAAAAATTGATTGTTTATAAAAAATGCCCTTTTATGCATAAAAGACGTGTATCAAATTTGACACAGTTATTTATCTATAATAGCATCAGAATTAGGATTTTTAAAAAAAATATTTTTTTAAGACCCTGTATCTCCAAAGTTAAGAGTTTTAGGTTCATATTAAACTTTTTTCTTAAAAAGGTCCAAGAATCACCCCCTTTTAACATTAGCACGCAATTAGGAAACGCCCTTTATAGTACTTCACAATGACGCCCCGTGTGCAAAGTAATATGAGAGACGGAGACAACCGCACTTTCGGCATACCCGAATAGCCTAAAGTCGAACTGCATAAGTTAAAATTTTGATAAATCTTGTTCACTGGGATCAGTGCTGGCACCCCTACTATGACTACATTGATGTGTTAATTTTGGAAAAATATGAGTTCTGTAGTTTTTCAAATAGTAATTGCAATATTAGATATTTTGTGACTCCCGGTATTGAACAGAAAATAAATTATTTTGAGGCAATCTATTGACAGCTACTTTATGAACAATGTTACAAAACATATGAAAAAAAAAACTAAGCAATTTTTGAGGTTGACGGCTGTGATTCTAATAGTTCGATTCCTTCTAAATCGTTGTCTTCCTCCGAAAATGATGAAGTTTCGTCGTCACTACTTGAAGATCCCAGTGTGATAATTAAATCATCAATAAACGTTTCAATTTTGCCATCTACTTCCCAGTATTTATCTTCAATAGAACGAACATGTTTAACATACGATTTCCGATTTTCAGCCGATATTGAGTCAATCGCTTCTAATGTTATTTTATTTAAATCTTTAATTGAAAGTTCACTGATGTTGCGCTCTCGAATATTTTTTTTTACTCCTGCCCATGCAAGTTCAAAAGGGTTGAGGTCGCACATGTATGGAGGCAGCCTTGAAGGTGTATGACCGAGGTTACGTAGAAGACCGTCAATTTCATATTTTTTTTCTCTAGGCTTGTTGGCTGATATTACTTCATATCATTGATATTTTCTCCATGTTGGATCACATACAAGATTGTTCGATTTAAGCCACGATATCATATGAGCTTTTGTAGAGTATTTAGTTGGTACTTTATTTTCTACGTGAGAATGATAAGACGCATTATCCATTAGCACGACTGATTTGGGAGGAATGTTAGGTAGAAGCTTCTCGAGCAACCACTTTTCAAAATTATCTCTATTCATCTGCCCATGATAGTCTCCAGTTGTTAGTCCCGAGCGAAAAACTAAAGCAGCACCTGGAACAAATCCGGCTTCTGAACCAGCATGAACTTGCATGAACTGTAATAAAGCGGCTACTAGAGCTGATTCCCTGAACAACACCTGTAACGCTTTCCCTTTGCCAGCATTTGTTCAGTGTCATATCATTATCTACCCAAGTTTAGTATTATGGCTATATTACGTTACAGTTGATAGATATTTCACCCGCCAGTGAAAAATATTTGGTCTCTCAATGAGCAATTTTCGTTTATTTTGGCACTTGCGCCAAACAAAACCATTTGATCGTAAAAGCCGATTTAAGGTTCTTTACCCGTACGGAAAATCTATTTTGTTCTTTACAGCACGAAGTAGGGGTTTGCAGGTCGGAACCTTCTTCAAGTTTATAGAAAAATCCTCTATTGTTCGTCGAATTACTTGAAAATCACCATCGTCAATTCTATCTTTGTATGATAATCGGGGTCTTTTTTTACCAGGAGATTTTAAAGGTGAAGTAGAACATGAGCGGTCATTAGGTTCTCTTTGAATGTTTCTTACACTACTTTCGGAAACACCAGTGTAAAATGTAACGCGTTCTGTTCGATTTTGAATTGGAATAGTCAAACTATTATTTTCAGCTTCTCTAGTACAGGCCTCTATAACGCCCGCAATAACTTCACGAGCACCGCTTCGAATTGTTTTTCCTCTTTTGCTCGCCATCGTTACTTCGAAATAATAATTCAAATTCAACGCAACGCATTTATATAGAAATGAAAACAAATGCTCGAAATGTATAGGCACCACTGGAAATAGCTAGAACCGTCCAGCAACAAGTGCATGGAGACTCTAGGCACATCCCAATTACAAGTGGACCAGTGCTAAATTTACTAAATCCTCGATAAATTTTCCGTACCACTTAGCTGGCGCACTTTATAGGTGAAGCGGCAAACTATTACAACAAATAAAATAACATAAAATTTATTTGCGTACACAAATTTTACTTTTCCGCTTACTTAAGACTATGAACCTTTATTTTAAGGACCGCCCGGTTTTCTTTCGTGTCCCGCAGTTTAAGAGACATTTTCTGACAATATAATCGAAATCTTTTGGCCATAATTTTTTGAATAATTACACATATTGTAATATGAAAAAAGAAATGTCTTCTTATTTGTGTTTGGATTTATTTAAGCGTCAAAAAAGTCCTGCTAATATGTTACGCTTCAATGTGCCTCAAATTAAAATCGATGGGTGGAACAATAGATTTTGTTTTCAGGTGTTCCTCTTCTTTATTTATGGCATGGATATAGCCGGCAAAGAATTACTCACCCAGGTCATTGCACTTTTATGTGATAAACTTCAGGCGAAACGCATCAGCTGTTTAAATTGTCAATAATTAAGAAAATTTTTGTTATTAAATAGAAAAAAAAATGGATAATGTTAATGTTTATAAATGCAGGTTGTGTTTAAACAGTACTTCAAAGAAAGTTGAGATATTTAAGCATGATTTTCCTAAAATGATAGAATTGTTAAGTGGCATAAAGGTAATTAAACTGTTGTTTACTTTTGTTTCACTGCTTGAAACTACATAATTATTAGTATTTTTATTTAAAAAAAAGTTATGCCCATTAATAGTTCTTTATTTATTACATGTTATCAAAGAAAAGATTACTATAGTTTTATTTTCTCAGAATTTACCTAAATGAGATCCCAAAAATTTTTATTTATATTGAGCGAAATGGCCCAGACTAGATGGGAAACTTAATAGAAACAGCGTTTGTGAAAACTAGTGTTATTTTCGGTAATTATACAGTATACTTGTTTCTGCTATTATAAGAGATTTTTCAAAAATTCTTTTACACAGTGCTTATATAGGCCGAATGTAACAATAAACCATCTGCGCTGCTTTAAAATTTTTCCCTTTTTTTTTTTATTTTCCCGTAAGCAAGTCCAGTGCGTTTTTGTCAAAATGTGTAAGCACGGGCGACGACTCATGTTTATTTTCTAAACCTAGTAACCCTTACGGGAATTACAATAAAAATTAAGAATTAATAAAGAAGGGGGCAAATTTTTAAAGCAGCGCAGATGAATTATTGTTACATTCGGCCTATATAAGCACGGTGAAAAAGAATTTTTGAAAAATCTCTTATAAGAGCAGAAACAGGTATACTGTATAATTACTTTATATTCATATAGTTGATTTTCTTGAGATATTTTGATTACACTGACATGATGCTACCATAATCCATTTTTGTATTCTATTTTGGCTTACATTGAGGACTATAAATTAGCATTATTGAAAATCAAAAAGGTGTAATTTTTTCTATACATCAGTAATTAATATTCTCTTGAATATTTAATATTTTCCAGGTTGACCCTAATGATGGTTTACCAAAAGAATCCTGTTTAGAATGTGCAAAAGATGTAAAATTTTGCATGTCTGTCCGAAAGCAGATTCTTCAATCTCATAAAATATTGATTAAGAACTTTTTAGAAAACGAAACAATTAAAAAAACAACAACTCTAAATCCAGAAACAACATTGCCCAAAGAATTAATTAGAGAAAATATTCCAGCTGCTAAAAAAAACTGTAGTGAAAAAAATTCTCCTAAAAGAACTAGAAAAAGAGAAAAAACTCCTGAAAGTACAAGTGAAGAGGATGTTTGTGATAATTACAGTGAATATAGTGAGGATGAAGAAAATGAGGCCTTTACTAAGGAAGAAGAAGTTTCTGATGAAATAGATGGAAATGAAGAAACTGAAAATGTTGTTGAAGAGATAACTTTAATTCATGATATGCAACCGAAAATTGAAGGTGCCAATGGCTCAGTTGAGAACCTGAAAGAAGAAATAGACTTTGAACATACTACGGCAGAATCAAGTCTCGAAGACATTAAAGAACCCCCATCTGTTCAACCTTTATCACCTGAAAGATTACTTAGAAAAAGAAACATGATTGCAGTGAGTAATAGGATACTAAAACAAGAAAAATCATTAGGTGACCGAAGGTATTCCAATGTTATATTCATTCGAAAGTCAATGAGAGAAAAACTGAAAAAAGAGCATAATGGAAAATCTAAGGAGAAAAAAGACAGAACTGAAGATACAAATGTGATTTGGAAGAATGGCAAAAAATATGCAGCATGTGAAGTTTGTAAGCGGGAAGTGAAAAAGCATTACTTAAAACATCACATGACAACTCATTTTCCAGAACATTTTAGTTGTGATGTATGTGGTGTTACTACAAGAAACTTGAGGGGTTTGAGATATCACAAGCTATATTGGCACTCATCTAAGCTGGATTATATATGTGATAAATGTGGCAAAAAGTATAGATCAAAGCATGCATTAGATCTACATAACAAAAAGGAACATGGGGGAGTTAGAGACTTGGAATGTAATATATGTGGCAAGAAATTTTTCCAGAAAAGTAAGTTTTTTGTGTTTATTTTGTCTCATTTTTATATTTACAAAGCATTATTTTGTAGTGCATCTTAAAAGACATGTAGATGGAATTCATAAAAAGCTGCGACCCCACAAATGTGAGTACTGTGGAAAAGATTTTACCAAGAGAACACATTTGGTGACGCACTGGAGGACACATACCAATGAAACTCCATATGGTTGTGACATGTGTGGTGAGAGGTTCAAGTTGAAATTGTCACTTAAAAATCACCTTCGAAGAGTTCACAATTACGAAGAGAAAGATAGGGTATTCTGTGATATTTGTAACAGGGGTTTTCCCACTGAACAAGGATTAAGGGCACATATAAATTCTAGGGTACATGAAGGAGAGAAGTGTCAATATTGTTCAGAATCTTTCACCCCAGAGTACTTAAAAGTTCACTTAAGGGAAGTCCATTTTCATGTAGATTACTATTAATAGAGGTATAATATTGAACTTGTAAAGTATTGTGTAAATCAAAATACAGCTTCCCCAGGAAGCTAATTTTGACTGGCTGATTAACACATTCGCTGTATAATTAATGTTGAAATATTTACATTTGTGAGGAATCCCATTTTTTCTGAAAAGAGATTTTATTGTGTATAGAGATTTTTAAATGTACAGGGTTTTCCCATATAACTTTTTTTTGTGATTTAAATATATGTACTTTTAATACATTCCTGTATTAGTTTTTGATATACCAGTGTTTAAATATTTAAAGAATGCTATGTTAATTTTTCCTAAAACAAAGCCTGTCGTGATCAAGGAAACGAAAACTTTTTGACTTTTGCTTTTCATATGACAAGATCAAACATCGTTAAACTATCGAATGAAAGAAAAACACTTAAGTGATAACTTAAAATGGTGGAAAGAAACACTGAAGAAGATTTTGAAAGTATTACCATTACTTTTAAACTTTTATTGTTTGTCTTAATCTAATTATTTATGCTTAGAAAATCCTGAGCTATCAATTCCTGGGTCAGCAACAGTTTTTAACAAATCCTGGCATAACATTTACTTGTTGCTACAACATTATAAATACAAGCCCTATAAGTTTCTACCTGTGCAAGAACTGACAGATTAAAATAAAAGGGACCAAGTCCACTTCTGCCAGGAAATGGAAAGAATAGTAATGACCAATCAAGTAAATTTGTCAAATGTAATTTTTACTGATGTGTCAACATTTACCATTGAAAAAACAAGCATTTTTGGTATAAAGAAAACCCAAGAGCTCTTCATGCAGTAAAAATTCAAGGGAGAAAATTTCTACCTGTTTGGTGTGGTCTTCTTAATACTCAAAATCTAACTGGACAAAGGTATCATGATGAATTATTACAAAATGAAATTGTGGCTCATTTAGAACTGCTGATCAATTCATATCTTAATTTGATATGGCAACAAGATGGTGCCCCTCCTCATAATTTATTTATTTATGGGCCTAGCCCAATTAACAAAATTTTTTAATATTATTAGGGGTTAGAAGTGATGATTCGGACTCATGAAGGAAGTCTACATAACAGTCACGTGATGTTCTTTTGCACTGGGCACGGAGATCAGAAAGCTTTTCTTCCACTTACTATGTGCGATCTTCTTCCGAAGCACCAAGCTTTTCAGGTATGTTGAAAACCATCTTGGGAACTTTCTGCTATTTTCTTTTTTGGAACCAGTGCATTGATTGCGGTATACAGTACATCATAGAAAACATTAACAATGCTTTCTACAGGTAAGGAGTCAAGCAGTAGATCCCTATCCCAATAATATTACCAACTATCTAAATGATAGGTATGCATTGTGGATAGGAAGACAAGGATCATTAGGATGGCCAGCAAACAGACCTGATCTTTCCCCATTGGATGTGTTTTAGTAGGGTTATTTAAAAAACGAAGTATACTATAATAAGACAAAAACCATCCAAGTTTTAGAGGAAAAAATATGCCAAGCAGTCGATAAGTTAACTCATTATACATATGAAACCATTCACAGAAAATGTTTGAGAAAAATTCAAATATGTATTTTAAGCTGAGAATGCTACATAGAAAACCAAAGTTCTATCAGTTAATAATGTTTTACTTTATATTATTGTTTTATAATTATATTGCTTTTTTCCACCGTTCTAACTTTTTGCTTAAGTGTTTTTCTTTCATTTAATAGTTTAATGATGTTTGATATTGTTGTAGGGCTCGGTGTTTGCCAATCTTTAACTTTCTATAATATTCGTTAGGAGCTGTTGATGTTTTTTTTCCATGTAAATAAAATAATTCTATCATCTATCTAAGATAGCAAAAATACTGGTGAACAAATTCGTCTGACAAGTGAATGTCGAGATGTTATCGTTTTCTTGGTCATGGCTGACTTTGTTTAAGCAGACATTAACTTAGCATTCTATAAATATTTAAATCTTATATATCAAAAACTAATACATGGAATGTATTAAAAGTATATATATATATATATATATATATATATATATATATATATATATATATATATATATATATATATATATATATATATATATATATATATATATATATATATATATATATATATATATATATATATATATATATATATATATATATATATATATATATATATTGAAATCAGAAAAAAATCTTTAAGAACTAGAGATAATATACAGGAAAACCTGTCAAAATTTGACATTCCAAAAATATTTTTCCATCTATGAGAACAAATTCTGATGATTCATAAAAGACTGTGCAACTTATCTATTGAAATATACTGTACTTATTGCAAAAATAATGTGAAATGTTGACTAGTTGATAGAAAAATACTCTAAGGTATCCAATGGTGTCATGAGCACAATACCAAAGTTATAAGAACGTATATATTATGTGGAGCACACCAAATGGCATCAGCTGCCATTTTTTGTACAATTCAAATACCAAATAGCCTAAGATAAAAACAAATTATTACCACAAAAAAAGTTTTAATAAATTTATTTGCAACTTTTTTTTGTTAAATATAGAATTAACCCAAACTAAAAGTTAAACAACTGTACTAAACTAGAACAGATACATAAAGTGTTTATTCAATTTTTTTGATGGAACAGACCAAAACAAAGTTTGGCAAATAAACCATATGTTTACTCTGCTGTAACTTCTGAAAAAAAAATTATTTAAGCAAGCATATATTTAAAAATAAACTATTGTTTTTCACATATTTTCTTCATTAATTATCTCTAAATAAACTGAAAGAATAAAACACAGACATCCACTAACTCTCACACACTCACCACCCACCCCTTTTCAAGGTGGTATAAGACTTTTTTTTAGACCAAGCCATTTTTGGATTTATAAGTAGAAATAAATTATAATAACAAAAAATATAAAATTCAATAGAAAAAAGGTTTATCTAGACAAGCTTTACATTCCTATTCAGTCTCTTTCATGGTCCTGGAAACAAAAGTGACATCATTTTCTTCATGTCCTCTTTGTGATGTCACTCACTTTAATTTTACTGGGCACATGCTTGGAAACTTGTAGTTTGTGCACCTCACTAAAAAGTCATACGCAGCGAATGTGTTAAGGACTTAATTGTTATTATGGGCTTTGCTATAGACCAAGGGTTGGAAGAAAAATTCATTATCTCATAAGTTAGCAAAGTTTTAATGTGAAGATCACACTGCTCATTGTATAATAAAAACTGCTTTCCTGTAAGAATTTAAAACAAATTTTTTTTGCTATAAGATGGCTGGTTTTTATTTTATAGTGAAATGACATGGTCAGACTTATGGGGAATTTATGTTGGACTGGAATTTTTTTATTGTATTTATAAAATATATAAATTATATTTTTTTATAAAGTTCCCGTGCGTGTTTAGTAAAATATGTAGTTTAAGCCAGCTAGAATTTTGTAATATTGCAAAAATGAAAATGGGGCACCGCCTTTAAATTTTTTTACAATAATTTTTTAGTTGTATGTATTACATAATGTATTTTTAATAAGATTGTTTATTATTGTTCATAATAATGCGGAATGAAGTTTATTACTTCATAAGAAACTGTTACAAAAGAAGGACAGCATACAATTTTTTAAAATTCCATATTTACAGTGTGTGTTGCAACTTTTAGGGAGCTGGTATTTAAATTAGTTAATTTGTTGTAAGCCTGCGATTAAAAATATTATTTTTACACAGAATATTTATTTTCTAGAAACTGTTGTCAAAAATAGTAATTCTTTGTTTTTAACTCAATACAGGGGTTTATATTTCTCCAGATTTATATCAAAATTCAGATTTTCTGTAAACCCAAAAATCAAATATTCTCAATTTCTTGTAATTGTATAAAATATGTGTTTTCAGATAAAAAAATCATAATTTCTTTCTGGTTGTTTCAATAATTAACTGATATTTACATTGTTTAGTTTATTTGTATGGCTAATGATTTTTCTTGTTACGTTTGAAAGGGTATACTAAAATCGTTGTTTCTTCTTTCTTTTTCTTTATGAATATCAAATTTTGGTATAGCAATAAGATTCCTCCCCTTTGAGCTACCCGAATTATAAAAGTCGTCCATTTAATTAATTTATTAAATTCGAGGGTCCACGAAAGTTGGGACACTGCATGCTACAGATATGACCATGTACATGATTTATTTAGAAAAGTGATGGTATGACAGATTCCAGAGGAAATTATTAAAATAATACCAAGATTGTTAATTTTATTACACAAAATTATCACTGTATACAAAACACTGAAAATCATGATTTTTTTCTGTAGAGACTTTAAAGCTCGTCACTATAAATATATAATATATATTTATTTATGTATTTCAGTAAATTAATGATTAAAAATATTAAAACTGTATATATTAAGTATTAATCAGGGATGAAATCTTTGATCATTGTACTAAATTTTTTAAGTTAAAAAAATGTAAATATTTTTTAAGAGGTAATTCTATTTTACTATATGATACTGCGACTTTGTTATAATGTATATATTAATTTATCAAACCATCTTATGTTAAATAAAAACATCATAAGAGACGTCTTACTTGATTTATTTATTCATTAAAAATAAACGCATTAATGAAAATTTGGAATTTCGCCAAATTTTATTTAAATGATCCCAAAAACAATATGGCAAACGTTAAGCCTCCTACAATGTTGCCACGTTTCGAGCAACTTATGAACATCAAATTTTCCGATAGGCGAATCTTTAGTTAGTCCATTTTCCCGTAAGTTGACATCGCCCTCTTTCTAACTTCATGTTTGTTTACTTGTACACAGAAGATCTAAGAAAGAAGAAACTTAAAAATAAATTTGTTTTTAATAACATGAGCATAACTTATAGATGTAGATTATGTTTGAAAACTTCAAGAAATAAAATTGATGTGTTTAAAGATGATTTTCCAAAAATGATTCAAATTTTAACTGGTCTTAAGGTCAGTACAGTGTTTTGCAAGTTTATTGTAGGTTTTTATTTTATATGTATTTTATGCAGGCACTATTCATCTAAATTCCTATAAATCCCATTTAATAACTTCATGCATAAATGCACAAAAATAGCAGAGAGTATCTATATTAATCTGGTAAGATACAAGTATATGAGAACTACAGTTTAGTGCCGGATCTGAATGGCAATGTACTTATTTATTTTCAAAATCCTGTCAAGCCAAATTACAAACTTAAATATTTGTCAATAAAATGTAATTTACAGGAATAAAAATTTGTTATTTTATTTAAACATAACATACTAAGACTAAACTAAAACTATAGACTGAAGATCAAATAAAAACATACATATATAGAAACAGTGTAAAAGAAACCAATAAAATTACAGGAAGAACTTCATACGACTTAAAGGGGTATTAAACACATCCACTCTAATATCATTGGCATATCTTATGCAAAGCCAATGTGTTTACTTCCCTATTTTTTATTATTATTATTGAATTTTCTTTGTACATATATTCATGTTGTGTAGATCCAGTCTAGACCAGTATCTTGAATCAGGCCAAACACACTTGCATGGCAGCCGTGGAAGAGGGCAGCTCTCTGTTCTATTCTATGCTGAAATGGACCAAAGTAAATAAAAATGTACAATAATATTCCAGATAACATCAAAACCTTACCACGTCATTCAAAAGAGAACATTAATTTCTGAAATATTATTTATAAGCAATACAGATATGTTAATTTCACTAATAAAATCACTTTTATTAGTTTTTAAATAAATAAAATTAGAAAAATTGAACAAAATATGTAAATCTATATCTTTTCTTTTTTTCTCAAACAAATGTGTTAATGACTGCTTTGAAGGTTCTGAAAATTTTATAATGAAACCTTTGAATAAATGTATTATTATTATTTACAATTACCAAAATAAAATTAGGCTTCATTGTGACTTAACTGATGTACACCTTTGAAGACTCACTGGGAGATGTCTGTGTGAAGCAATTCAATGCAGTTAGTTTCTGCAACACTTCTAATAGATTTTTGCTTTGTTTGAAAATAATGACTTGACTATTTCACAAAAGTAGGATAAATAAAATTGTTGCAGGTAGACCCATATGATGATTTTCCAAAAACTTCTTGCATAGATTGTGCTAGAGATGTAAAAATTGCATTAAAAACTCGAAAACAAATTATCCAATCACACAAAACATTTCTAGAAGAATTATTGTTGAAATGCCAACAGGCTTCTGAAAATGATAAAAGAGACCTGAATTCTGTTGAAAGTGGCATTAAGGTAAATGAATGTACTGATAAGGAAATCAAACTAGATACTACTCCATTGATTCAAAAAATGACTAGGAGTCGCTTAAGATTGGCCAAAACTGTGGCAACTAAAGTTGATGCTATCAGAATGACCGTTCCTGAGTTCTCTAGTATCCCAAAAGAGGAAATTGAAGAACCTTCTGTAATGATTACCACCACGGAGGATGTGATTTCACCTAAATTTGAAATGAAGGAATCAGAAGGTATGGATTTTCATGATAGTTCAAATGGTCCCCCAAGTCCAGTATCAGATCCCACTTCTGATTTAGGTAAGCACAGGTATTTTTCTTACAAACTGCAATAGATAGATATCACCAGTGGCGTGCGCATGCTCTAAAAATTACTTACCCCTGGTGTTTATATCAGTATGTCCATAAACAGGTTATTTAAACCTAATTTAAAGTAATTAAACACTAAAACTTTTTAGTTAGAAAGTCCATAGGATCGCATTAAAATATTGCAATAAACAAATAAATGTCTCTACATTGAATTAAATGATATAAATGTTTTTAAGAAAGCTACAGAAAACTCATGCTTTTCTTTCTATTACATACATACTATTTTTTAATACTTTTATAACACTCGTACAAAAGTATTGCTTTTGGTTCCCATAAGATTTGTAATGAGATCGTTTTTGTTTGCTCAGATGGTCTTATGAATGCTTTTGTGGTGGAAATTTTTAGATCGGCACTGTTTTAATTTTTGATAGTTGAATCATTAACTATATATTAATTTAAACTGCTGGCCAGATGAACTTACCCAAGCAAATTTTTAGGCAAAATTTGACAGCTGGAGAGCTACATCACAACTGTCCTATACAAAGTGGTACGTTATACCGTGTCATTTTAGCAAAACTTTATATCAGCAGAAAGAGAAGAAAGGGCAATTTTAATTTTTTTCTCTGTTCTTGACACACGAGGTTTTTTCAAAAATGTTTACATTTTAATATTTTTCTTTTATTTGCGCCTTCTATGTTTTTCAAACAATTGGTTCTAACCTGCTCTATGATCAAAAATATTAATATAATCAATATATACAGAAACGTCTCAAAATCTGGGCACCACCATTTATATTCAAATATTCTGTTTTTGATTTTTTTACATTTTTAACCAACTATCAAGGTACACTAATTCAAAGAGCATTAGAGTTCACAACTTTTAGTACTAATTTTAGCAACAATAGACCTTTGTGCCGGGACGGTTTTAACCATTTTCTTAAACAATCAAATGAGCTCTTATTTTTGCTTTGTTTAACATAAGAATAAAGTAATCAATAATAAGTACTCACTTAGTTCTTACCCACGAAAAAAGATTAAAATTTTAAATAAAAACTGACTGTCTTTACGCGCTAAACGTTCTAAAAATATTGGCAATTGCAATTGTTATCATTTAGAGTCCTTCGTACAGTTCCGTTGGAAATTGTCACACGTGAATGCTGCCTCAGAAGGTCATTTAGTTTTCTGGAATCTGTTTCCTGTGATCTCTCAAAAGCTTTTGATTGTATCGATCACAGAATACTGCTGTCTAAGCTTGAACTGTATGGTTTCAGGAGTTCGGCACAATTATGGTTTTCTTCATATCTATCAGGTCGATGTCAGTTGGTAACTGCTTCTGATAGATCTTCGTCATTAAACATAAGTTGTGGGGTTCCACAGGAGTCTGTTTTGGTCCCCCTCTTATTCTTAATTTATATTAATGACCTTGTGAGGGTTAAAATATCAGGTAGATTTACGCTGTTTGCTAACGACACATCGATTGTATGGCATAATAAAGAGATTGATCAGCTTAGGAAAATTATAACCCATGACTTGTTGGAGGTTAAGAGATGGTGTGACCAACAGATTTTCTTTTAATTTGACAAAAACTAATATTATTGGTTTTAAGTGTGATTGCAGAACTTGAAATTGGATGGTGATTCCCTCCTTGACAGCCATGTGACAAAGTTTTTGGGTGTATTTGTTGATAAGAGTTTGTGCTTCAAGAGGCACATCTCGAGTTTGAGCAAAAAACTTTCTTCAGGCTGCTTTGCAATTAGAATTGCCCTATTTGAATCCCACCTCAGATATGGAATTCTATTCTGGGGTTTCAGCAGCCAATATTTGCTGAATATCTTCCTTGTACTGCAGAAGAAACCCGTTCGCTTCATTGCTGGTGTGGGTCAAAGAAAATCTTGCAGATCTTATTTTTTGCCCCAAAAAATTCTGACGCTCAGCTCTTTGTTTATCCTTAAGTCGGCATCTCTAATATTTCAAAATCGAGACAACATCCATCGTCCTGCAACTCTGTGAAACACCTGGTTAGCTTTGGATTTGCCTTTGCCGGTTCTGACTAGTGGTTTAACTAAAAATTCTTTAATTTTTTAACCGTTTGCCAATTCATATTAGAACAATTGGATCGTTAAAACAATTTATAAGGAGTCTTAAAAAAGTATTGTTAGGTAAGGCCTACTATAACCTTCCGAATTTTATGCTGACCAGATTGTTTAACATGTTTGTTTTGGTATGTAAGCTTTTGTATGATATTCATTTAGCTGTACTTTTTTACATATATTTGTTTTATGTTTATATTGTTTAGGTTTGCTTAATGGTTTTTTTTTTAATTTTATTAGACCTTAGTTTTAATATGTAGTATGCTTTGTCAATGGAAACCTGATTTCTTTGATAATAAAGTATGTTGAGTTTTGAGATTTCATTCTGTTTTGTATAGCTTCCCTCACTAAAAATATTTCAGTTTTAAGGTTTTTTTGTGGGGCCACCACCGTGTCTATAATTATGGTTACCCCGATTTTTATATCTTCTTTTCGAATTGTATTCTCTTTCTATGGCTGTTAGACGCCTCATATGTATTGAAAATTAAACATTTAAGTGTCAAACTCTTGACATAACAAAAATACATAGTAACAAATCACTGAAAATAATTGATATGCATTGCATCCTTTGAGTCACCGAACATTAACAGGACAAGAAGGGGCACAGTCGGAACTTTTATGTTGTGCTTACAAAAACGCGCCGACGAATCCGAGAAATTCATACAGCGGTGCAGATGCTTTTACGAGGTTGATGCAAACCGCTAGCGATTAAAAAGAATAAACGTTCACTTACCGGGGTAACTTAAAAACGAGTTTTAAAATATCTATCCATAATTATTATTGTAACCTATTTTGCTTTATATGTATTGAAAGAAAAACGGGGAAAATGTTAAGTTCTTTAATTAGTAGATCTTAATATAATTATAAGAAGTACTGTTTGTCAAAATAAAGTAGAAAAGGAAATTAATTGTTGAAAATTTTAATCCAAGATGGCGGAACAAATTGGGGTTGGATTTCTCGAATTTCCGTCACAATTTCTTATCAGGATAAAAAGAAATTCGAGGCAAATCTAATTAAGGTTTCTTGTTAAAAGAAATTAATAATTTTTGCGTTTTAAAGTTTCCCATAAAGATAGAACGTAGTTAATTGTAATTTGCCAGCCATTTACCAAGCACAAAACGCTAAGTATATTGGTAAATGCTTATTTTAATTTTAAAAAAATAAAAAATTAGGTTCACGCCGCGCGCCGGCAAATATAAAGACAATTGGTATATATTAATATTATTATTCGATGGACAACCGGTTTATGCATCTTGCCCGGCAGCGACTTAGAGGGATCGAAAAAGCATAGCATCCGATATTCGAGTGAGATAGGGGGGGAGGAGCTTTGAGTGCTTCTTGTCTTGTTAATGTTCGGTAGTTGAGTTTAGACTTTAGAGTGGATAACAAGAACACGTAACCATAGAGCCGATTAATTTTACATTATTTATCCGGCGCGGAGGTGACGTGCGATGTCGGACGATATTTGAAGTTAAGCATCGCTGCGGGCAGTGACCACCCGGGGAGACCATTATTTACAGTTAAATGTAGCTATAAGGTGTGTACACGTTTCAAGAACGGAGAAAAAAAATGCGGAGAATTCTTATTATGGAAAATGCTGATTATCCAACCATTTTTATAGGGTAGGCAGTGCTGTTTTTCCTATATAGTGTGTGCACGCCATTGTCGCTGGTTATCAGAAAGGTTGCAATATGTTAAATAAAATTCGCCTGACAGTAAATTGAAAAATCAATGTACAGGGTGTCCGGATTTGGTTGCAAAAGCAGGGTATCTCGCTTATTTTTAAAGATAGAACCTTGCGGTTTTCACGACCCTGAGCTAATTTTTTGTGAAACTCATGAAGCCGTAAACAAAATTTTCATAGCCTTCTTCGTTTATGAGATACAGGGCGAAATAGAAAATTTTGCATTTTGGGACCCCCTTCGTATCTCGGTTATCCTTTAACTTAACGCAAAGGGAAAAATTGCTGCTTATGCAATTTTTTATGCTGGATCCAGTGGCGTAGTCATATTTTTCATTTGAGTTGTTATTTTTTAGATATGACCCAAAGTTGTGTTTTTTTAAATGGGACACCCTGTATATTTGTCCAGAAATTGATTTGTCCTTTTAAAAGCTACTCAAAAATATATAATAGTATGGGTCTATTTTAATAAACAACAACAAAAATCCTAATTTTTATAGTTATCATCCCAAATTTTGCAGTAGGCCATGCAAAACGATGCCGTTTTCTTTTGTTTTCTTGGAAGCAAATGACATTTCCCAATTTTGTACGCGTATATAAAATATAGCGCTAGTTTTTTGTATTTATTTATTGTGTAAAAATATATTTGTATTATTATGGAAGAAAACCAAACTTTCGAACATTATAAAAAGTACGATATGTTAGCTTGTTTTATATTAAGTAATGAAAATGTTGAAGCGGCTTCTGAGATGTATTTTAACAGGTAAATAGTTAATTTTTAGGTATGTTGAAATACTATTGCTTAATTTTTATTTAGATATCCAGAAAAGAGGCAACCTAATATATCCACTTTTTATCGGATAAAAATGAATTTACTTAATCACGGATCATTTATCAAACCTCGTACGAAAACATATAATAAAGAAAATCGGGAGGCTGAGGAAATTACGGTTTTGGCTTATGCAAGCTTACCCTACAAACTTGTAGGGCCAGTGAAAAGAGCATAGGGATTCCAAAAACTAGAGTTCAAGAAATTCTAATAAAGCACAAATACCACCCATACAAATTTAGGCTCGTGCAGCACTTACAGCCAGAGGATGCAGAGCGTCGGGTAGTCTTCTGCAATTGGTTTCGAGAAAGATGCGATATGGTTAATTTTGAAAGGAAGGTTATATGGTCAGACGCAGCACATTTCAGTAATTCTGGTATACTCAATAGGCACAATAGTAGATTCTGGTCCCAGGAAAATCAACACCAAATATTTCCCAGAAGACAGCAGGGCAGCTTTGGTCTAAATGTGTCCTGCTTCATATTAGGAACACATATAAAATTTTATATATTTGAGGAAATCTAACAGCCAATCGCTATATAGAAATTTTAGAGGCAGCTATACCTGAATTACTTGACGATGTTCCTCTAGCGCAAATTAACGAAATTTATTTTTAACAGGACGGTGCTCCTGCGCACAATTCTGGAATGACGAGATTATTTCTGGACAATAATTTTACCAATCAATGGATCAGAACAAATGGACCTATAAGATGGCCCCTTAGGTCCCCAGATTTCTCGATTTTAGATTTCTTTCTATGGGGATATCTGGAAAATAGAATTTACAAAGACCACTACGACAGTTGATTTTTGCTGAAAGGCTTGTTACATAATAATTTATTACTCTTTTGTTCTTGTGTTATTTTTCCAAAAATAAATCTAGGTAGGTGGTACTTTTTTGGTGCGAAATTATCAATACATATTTTGATAAATAGATTTAATTACATATTTAATTTTGATTTATTGTTAGGATGTAGATATTGTTAACGACTTTAAATAAAAGGCAACACGGTTTTGCATGGCCTACTGCAAAATTTGGGATGATAATTATAAAAATTAGGATTTTTGATGTTGTTTATTAAAATAGACCCATACTATTATATATTTTTGAGAAGCTTTTAAAAGGACAAATCAATTTCTGGACAAATATACAGGATGTCCCATTTAAAAAAACACAACTTTGGGTCATATCTAAAAAATAACAACTCAAATGAAAAATATGACTACGCCACTGGATCCAGCGTAAAAAACTGCATAAGCAGCAATTTTTCCCTTTGCGTTAAGTTAAAGGATAACCGAGATACGAGGGGGGTCCCAAAATGCAAAATTTTCTATTTCGCCCTGTATCTCATAAACGAAGAAGGCTATGAAAATTTTGTTTACGACTTCATGAGTTTCACAAAAAATTAGCTCAGGTTCGTGAAAACCGCAAGGTTCTATCTTTAAAAATAAGCGAGATACCCTGCTTTTGCAACCAAATCCGGACACCCTGTACTTATCTAAAATGTTGCGTTTTCTGAAAAAAATCAGCTGGGCCAACTTATTTAATTATTTTTCCGAACTTTCCCAAATCTTATAGATTTGGGAAAGTTGTTTTCTCGATTGTTTTCATTCAAAATTTTTATTCAGATTGGGAACCAGAAGAAGAAAAAGAAAGTAAAGAATCAGAGTCACCGGTCAAGCAAGAAACCCAATCCAACAAACCTCAGCCAAAAATCTCAGACGGTGTATTTTTCGTGAAGAAATGCAAGTCCAACAATGCTCGAAAATCTGATTCATCAGAAACGATAGTGCGAATCAAGAAAAAACCGAAAAGTCGGGCTCCGCCGAGACGTGTAACCTGCGACATCTGTAAAAGAGAGGTACAAAGTTATTGGTTACAAAAACACATGGAAACGCACGAGTACAATCCTGTAACCTGCGAGTTTTGTGGCTTGGTGTCTAAGAGCGCAACAGCGTTAAGACACCACGTGTTTTATTATCACAGGAGCGCTCCGGATGAGTACATGTGCGATCAGTGTGGTAAAAGTTTCAGATCGAAATACAGGTTGAATCTTCACAAGAAGAAGGAGCATGGAGGAACCAAAGATTTCGAATGTACTACGTGTGGAAAAAAATTCTTTGAAAGAAGTAAGTCAGTTTCAGCTATATTAACCAACTTAAGATCAGGTTTAACTTGATAATTGTAGGCTTCAAATCGCGTATGCCACAATGTTACAAGAAATGTCACAACTAAAGAGTTTGATCGTGACATAAGCAAAATATAACTGGTGAACTAATTTTAGTAATAAGGATTTATCTTTTTATTGGTAGTTTTTAGTCACGTGACCTGTATAAACCAACTGAAATCCCTATTTTTAGCAGAGATGTCAGTACTTTAAGTAAAATGCTTGAAAAAAATAATTCAAGTATTTTTTTGGTATTTAAAATACTTCACTTCAAATACATTTTAGTTTATGGTAATTCAATTACTCCTTAATGTGCATTTGGTATTTGGTACTTTAGTTTCCAAAAAACAAGGGCCGTGGCACTACTACCAAATATGCCGACCACTGAAAATATTATTTTTTTAAATAGTTTTAATTTCAATAATTTTCGGATCAAATGACCAAACAATAATGCATAAATTATTTCTTATTATGTAGTTTGGTCCCGACGAAAAAAACACGCGTGGTAATTACCTATTATTCCTAGAACAACAGATAAACTATCCGTCTACCGTTCTGGTCTGCTATCCGACTATCCGAGCACGTCGCTAAACGGCCCTGCTGGAATATATTGGAAAAGATTACGCGAGGTCACTCTGTGCATGCAGAAATCACTGTGAAAATTCGTATAAACGAGGCCGCCTGATTGAGCGGCTCGGTAAGGTTTTGCATATTTTATTTTAGTGAGATGTTGGCGTTTAATTTACCTCGGCGTAAAATAAAGTATACCTATATTCTAAAAATGTGAAAAAAAGTAAGAGACGCTGTGAACGTATGTTCAGTTCTACATAGAATATATAGCGTAATGTCCGCTATGTGGCGGGAGTAAGAGCGGTATAGGGATGATTTGAAAGAAAGGGTCAACTCGTGAAACCAGTAGTACTTCCTTAAGGGACAACCTGTGGAAGCCCAGATGCATTAGAACAAGATTAAGTAACTTTTTTACTAAAAGATAACTGGTAATTTGCATTCAGTGAACCGAACCACGTGTTCGACCAGTGCCCTGGATGCACCCCAGAATGATCAGCTCAGCAAATTGTTCCAGCACAGAACAGGAGTCAATAATCCAATTACCAAACCAAACCAAGATTGCAGATCTATGGTTTTGTCTTCGATTGCCGCCATTTATGTAATTTACTTTTTTCTGGTAAAATGTTTTAATAAAAAATAGATGTTTAATTAAGATCTTGAAGGAAATATGTTCGGAGTACAACTTATAATAATTCTTTTTTTATAGGCCTGCAAAATGTTTGGTTTTTTTTTCATCCATTTTTAATGTTCTGATTTGTTGTTTTGACTGGAATTTTGCTGTTCATTTATTACTAAGTATTGCAATAAGAATGTAAAATTTACTAGACTGTTTTATAGTATTTTATGTGTATTAATTTTAAATTGATATATTTGTTTAATTATTCGTTTAATAACTATTTATTCAATTGAAAACAATATATTTTTTTTAATTCTTAAATTGAAATATAATCTTAAAATGTTTTCTTTATTTAATATTGGTACTATATTAATTATAAGTAGCATTCGAATTATACATATTTTTTCAATTAGATGGACACTGGTGCGTGAGCCATATTATTTAAATCAGGGGAGTGCGGTGAAATGTTAAGAAAAGGAAGCAATTTTTAGAAACTTACCTATTTGTAATGTAATTCGATTCTTCGATTATTTTTTGCAAATTCGTCAATGACGTCATCATAAAAACGTCGGTGTTCCGACATATTTTGGAGAAGTTTATTTTCAATGGAGAACAGCGAGGTATGCGAAAGTCTCTTCTGCCTCGTCGAATTTCTCACGAAATTTTTTATACGTTTTAGTGTTAAAAAATTGCGTTCCACTGATGAACTTCTGGTAGGTATTGTCAATACTAATTTACACAATTTCGGCACTTCGGTGTAGGCATCTTCCAGCTCCTTGTCTTTTAAAAATTGCATTAGTTCCTTAGCGTTATTTTTTGCGCTAATGTCATCAGTTTCGTAAATCACTTTTAGTTCAGATCGCAGTAACACTCGGTCCAAGAACTGGCCATAATGAAGAAAAAGAAGAGATTTAAACGCATCTTCTGGAAAAGTTTTTCTTTTAAATGCATCAAAATTGCAGAGCTCGAGGAATTTAAAAAAACCGTTAAATCTCTAGTTTATTTGTTGCTGAATTTGATCGATTATTCCATAAAAGAGGCGTCTGTATGATGTTTGAACATCTCCCACCTTGTCTGGTCGAAGACGCTTGGCTTGTAGCTCTACATTTAACGTCATCGTTTTCTCCCAAAATAGGTCAAAGTCATCTCTTTTTTGGTTTAACATGGTCTTAAAATCATCCACTTTTTTAGGCAAAAAGTAATATCATTTGTTTTAGTTTGTAATATATTAAAAACATTGTCCGAGAACGGAAATATTTCTGAAAATGTTCAACAAATAATTAAAATAAATCTCGTTTCAAACAGTCCAAAAACCACCTCGAACTATTTATTCCCATTGAGTCCCACGTTTCATTATTTTCTATTATATTCTCAAATAGTTCAATCAGTGATTCACGATTTTCAGATACTGTTAACACAAGTCTTCCGTTATAGTTCCACCTAGTAGGAGCTACTTTGGACAATGGAGTCAAAAGCTTGTGTACGTTTTGTTGACTTGGAGAAAAAGCAGCCATGCCACTTAAAGTAACGAAAAATACTTTACACTCTTTAATGTGATTGATGGATGGGACAAAACTAAATTTAATTTATGCGCAAAACAATGGACAAACACAGCACTTGGGAAAATTTCTCGAACTTTGGCTTGCAGACTTTAGTAACGTTATAAACTACGGTATATAATGCATTTGCTGTACGATTTTCGGACACATTCTTAAAACCTAAAAATCGCTTTTGAATACTTCCGTCTGTTTTAACGTAGCGTATTACTATAGATAATTGGCTAAAATTAGTGATATCAGTTGTTTCGTCCAGAACAATAGCAATGAACCGCACCTCGCCAATCTCCTGCTTAATTCTTTTTAGAATAATGGTTGCAACAGCGGAAATTAAATTATTCTGGGTTCGATTCGACGTTCCGCGAAAAACGCTGGACTGCTCTAAATGATTTTTTAAGCAAATCATATTTAGCCATTAAACTACGTAAATCTTGAAAATTTCCTCTATTTGAAGAAACCCTTGTTTCGTCATGACCTCTAAATCCCAATTCGTGCTGTCCAAGAAAACAAACAACATCGATAAGTCTTCTTAATATTTGCCTATTTTTATCGACTAGTTCATTGTGTTGGCGGTGACTAATTTCCAACTGTTTATTAAGGGCGTGTTCAATTCTGGTTCTGCCGAAGACTTTTTCTTTTATGACGGCCTGTAAATGCGCTTTAGACATAATGTGTCTTTTTACAGCTTTATGGAAATTGTTTAAATCGGAAAGATAAGAAGGGATTTTTCAAAACTCAAGTTCCAAGGGGGTGAAACCAACCCTAAAATATAACAATATTTTTGTATTTAAAAAAGGGTCAGTTTTTAATTTATTTTCTTACATATTTTAGGATTTTTTAAAAATTCATACAGGGTGGTCAAAGGGGTGAAACCACCACTTAATACAATATTTTTTTATTTAAAAACATGTTAGTTTTTCGAAAAATAATTTTTTATATATTTTAGTATTTTTTGAAAATTCATACAATGTATGATACTCAAGGGGTAAAGCCATCCCTTAAATATTATAATATATTTTATTTAAAAAACCGTTAGTTATTCGGAAAACGCTTGAACATAATATGCTTTATATCTTATTTTTTTACATATTTTAAAAATTTTTAAAACCGAGACAGGGTGTCCAAGGGTCTGAAACCGCCGCTTTAATATTATATTTTTTATTTAAAAAACAATTAGTTATTCAGAAAAACACTTGAACACGTGATTTTTATTTTATTTTATTACATATTTTAAGATTTTTTATAAATTCATACAGGGTTTTTGAAAAAATCGGGTCATTGATTAATTTTTGCGATCTTTCTCAAACCGTTTGCCGTAGAAAGCTGAGCTTGTGCAAACCGCTTGATTTTAGAGTGCAGAGGTTCGATAAGAAGGGATTCTTCGAAACTCAGTTTCCAAGGGGGTGAAACTACCCCTTAAATGTTTATAGTGGACTCGAAAGTTGTCAAAATAAAACCGCTTCTTGGTTTAAAGATCGAGCTATATTAACTCTAAAAAATAGCACAGCAGATGAAATAAATGTAGCTTTATTGGAAAAAATTACCGCATCACAATTACCATACTATTCAATAGATGTAGTTATGGAACAAGAAAATGCGGTTAATTATCCTGTCGAGTTCCTACACTCTCTAAACCCTTCAGGAATCCCTCTTCATGAGTTAACTTTAAAATTGGGGGCACCAGTGATGCTTATTCGAAATTTAAAACCACCAAAATAGTGTAATGGAACTCGGCTAGAGGTTAAAACATTACAAAACAATGGATTTACGAAACTAAAAAGTACTGAGACTGCTCTGTTTGCTTTCCAAAATAATATTGTTCAGGCACTTGAGGGCAAGCTATGTGTAATAGGCCTGTTTATTGACTTCTCACGCGCATTCGATATGGTAGATCATCGACTTCTAATATGTAAGTTGCAGAGATACATAATCCGTGGAAAGCCCCTTGCATTAATGACTTCATACTTGGAAAAACGATATCAATGTGTTGTTGTGAATGGCAAAAGAAGTATTTCGAACATTATTACTCAGGGTGTTCCCCAAGGATCAATCCTCGGGCCATTGCTTTATTTGGTTTATGCTAACGACCTCATACTATATCTAGAAAAAGTTTCAACTAGAGTCCTTTCCATTTGCTACGCCGATGACACCAACATCCTCATAACTAGACAAGATCTACCATCATTAAAAACCATGGCATAAAAGGTGTATAAAGGGGTAATTCTTTGGTCAGAAAAAAATAAATTGGTTTTAAACAAAAACAAAACAAATTGTCTCCTATTTTCTTCTCAACGACAACAAAGCAACAACACCATAATTTCGTGCGATAAATCTGATGACACTGTCTACTCCACTGATACAACGAAAATGCTTGGTATAGTTTTAGACAGTGCCATTACTTGGCAAGTGCATATAGATGAATTGTGTAAAAAACTGCGTAACTCTTGTTTTGCCATCAAATACCTAAGCAATCATTGCAGTCAAAGTACACTGCTCACATTATACTACTCAAATTTTCACTCCCATATTCGCTATGGTATTCTGAACTAGGGAACCAATGTGCACAATAAACGTGTTTTTCTGTTGCAAAAGTGTGCAATAAGAATGGTGAGTGGTCTCTCTTACAGAGATTCATGTAAACCCGTTTTTAAATCTTTACAAATTTTAACATAATTTGATTTGTACATACTTGAAATTTGTCTATATACATACAAAAATAAATCTTTTCTGCAGTCTACTAGAGCACCTCATCAGCATGACACTCGTAGCAGACATCTTCTCTTGCCAAGTATTCATAGAACTAATCTTATCAGAAAAGCATATTGTTTAATGCATGTAAATCTTATAATGTTCTTGAAAAAAGTATCAGGGACTCACCATCTGTCAATATATATTTAAAAACAAATTAAAGAAATTACTATTGGAGAAGAACTGCTACAGTTTTGTGTGTCAAAGGAGCAACTCGACTTTGACATGGTTTGACTTGTACATGACTGTATATTTTGACCTTTTCTTTAGTTATTGTGATGTATTATATTTAGATTACTTTTTAACTGAAGAAATAAAAATATTATTATTATTATTAATGTGGTAGAGTCTACTATTATTTCTGGCCCTGGTCTGGGAGAAACAGTTTTTATACCATATATCTCTTTAATTCCGTCAGACTATCATTTTCGGTTTAAACGTGTAGTTTCCTTTAAAGCTTTGTTTCGTCATGACGATTAACAAAGCTCAAGGGCAACCCTTAAGTAGAGCTGGAGTAGACTTGAGCTACGATTGTTTTTCCCATGGTCAACTCTATGTCGCATGCTCTAGAGTAAGTTCGCGTCGTAGCTAGGCTATTTTACAGCCAGTGAATGCAACAACAAACGTGGTTCATAAAGAGGTACACAAATGAGGCGATTTTAGTACCTCTTTACATCCCTATCATTATAGTCATATAGTCGCGGATACTCGCTAGTATTTTAATAAATTGGTAAAAATACTAAATGAACCAAATTTTACAAAACTTCATTCTTATGAGGGAAGGGAAATCAGTAAAACAACTGGTATTTAAAGGTAAAACATTTCCATTTATTTCTTTCAATAAATTTTATTCTTTACAATCTATTGATGGTAATAAAATAAATAAGCATCTTTAAAATATATAAATTTGTCAAAAATAATAATTGCTAAAATATACATATATTTTCGGCTTTAACACCAGTTTAAAACCAAACAAATAGACAAGGACATTTACTTAACATCTAGCTGGTATTTAATACCTACTTCATATCGATACGTACATTGTCAAATACATATAAGCCTTTTAAAAACAAATTTGTCAGAACTGATTTTTTTTTTAATTATGGACCTAAAGCATGTTCCATCATTTGTATACATAAAGATTCTAGACTATTTTCAATATCACAATTGTTTTTTAAAGACTGAACATCGGACTTCTTTTTTAAATTTGAGCTATATTTAGTTAACCTATTGCTTATACTACCACTATTTATATTCTGTCGGGGTTCTATCGCTTTTATTTGTAGAAGCTGATTCTGTAAAGTTACGCTATCTACTGAATGCCTGTGCATGGGTAAGCTCGAATTTATTTGCATATTTGGATATGATGAGCTCTTCTGTGCATTAGGTGCAGCATCTACAGATACTTCGAATATATTGGGAGGTGGATTGTTTAATTGATTTGCCCTATTTCCCTTTCTACCGGACATTCTCTGTGGACAAGGGATAAACATATTTCTCGCATCTAGTTGTTCTTTCCACATATTTAATTTCTTTTTCTGTTCTATAGTAAAACAATCAAGGGTTTCGGCTTTCTCACACAAGGAATTGAATAATACTAAAATTTCATCAGTGGGTTGTCGTAACATTAGCAGTTGTGTGCACACTTTTCCCATCACTTTTACAAATTGTGAACATAAGTCTTCACCCATGGAAATTTGCATAGGACTTTGTAAAACACTCTTAAGTTCTTTAAGAGCATCATGTACATCGCTGCCATTCATCAACCCAATTTCCAAATCCGATAAGAGTTTTCTTCTGTTTCTTAATTTCTGTAAACTTAATAATAGTTTCTGTCTTGCACCCTTTGTTACTCCAACTTCTATTAAATAATCTTCACTTAGGTTCAACATCTGACTGGCAGTTAAGTCATGAAAGATCCAGCTGTATTTGTGTAGCCTTAGAGATTTTAACCAAGACATAATACTTTTCATCAGAGGGAAATTATTCTTTATAATTTCCTCAAGTTTGCTTTCAGAACTGCTGGACTGTATATTAGAGGCTTCGATTATGTTTTTATCACAAGACAAAGAAAAACTTCTTGGTTTTTGAAACGACTGTACTAAGTTTTCCTGGGAGGACCAACTTTCAACATCATTTAAATATGGTATTCCAGGTGTCAAGCTGTTTGACCTTTTCTTATCGTTTTGACAAAAATCAGTGTTAGGGCTTAAAACTTGATTGGGTTCATTGACTGGAGAATGGATGAAATTTTCAGGAGTGACTCGATTCAAAACTTGCTTCAATAAATGTTTGAACATTGTTTTGTCCTCTTTGTCAAAGGCAGGGTGAATATACACATAGGACATTATTTCAACACACTCGTTATATATCTTCTTAAAAGGGGGTGTTATAAACTCGGTCAAAATTCTTTGAATGGTGTTCAGATAACATCTTGCAGCCTCTTTGTTACCTGGCCTGAGTAGTGGGAGGTGGTTGAGCAGCAGGCACAGTGCAGACTGAGGATTTTCAGATAAAAAGCTTTTAATGACTTCTGGATCATTCGCATTTTGTTCCGTGACTTGTGTTTCTGCTGTATTAATAGTGGTAACAAGCTGATCTAGTGCATTTTGTAGAAATCTGGCGTTAGCGAACGGTAATCCTACCATAAGGTAATAAAGGGCAACTGTTTTTTCACAACTGTCCCAATTTCGAAATTTCGTTCTTAATTCATTCAGTTGCTCATAGAATTCAGAAAAATCTCTCTGCCGACCAAAATCCATATTCGTTCAGTTTTGTGTGGCCAGCGTTCTTGAAAAAGGACACTCTTTGGGGGGAAGTAAAATATATGGACGAACACAAAAAAAAAGTTAAACTTGCAGTCTCAAAATCTCAAAAATTCCTTTTTTATTATTTAAAATGTCAATAGGTTAAAAACATCATCTGTCAAAAGTCAGCTGTTAGAATTATGGCGTGACTGTAGTCTAGAAAGTGTCCTTAACAGTATTTTATCTGACACGGTTGGAAAAAAACTAAAAGAATTGACATTTTGCAAATATTTAAAGGGATATTTTTGAAAATGTTTACTTTTGCCTAGCATCGTCAATTTTAACGGAATTTAGTACACTTGTAGAATTGTATCAATTTACTATAGAAATTACTAGATGGAGTTCAAAAGGTGAAAAAAATTGAAATTTCATGATGGATTACTCGAAAACAAAACGGGGCCGAAAAAAATTACTTCAGGTTCGTGATCGGTGTCTGAAATTTTACCTGTGCACCAAATGTAGCTAAAATAGGCGATAGTAGGCTATGTATTTATACTGACTTGATAATGTTGGAATTTTGCCAAATATAATAAAATACTTAGGTTACTCACAGCTAAATAAGTCCTAATGTGTGGAAATGTTTTTTTGTGTATAAAAACCTAACTTACAGAATTTCTAAAATATTGTTGACTTGTACCGCAATTTACAAAATATACTATTTTTTTTAGTGCATCTAAAACGACACGTGGACAAAACTCATAAGAACATAAGGCCGTATGTGTGTGATTTTTGCGGCAAGAGTTTCAAGTCCAAGAATCACATCAAAATACACGAAAGAATTCACTCCAAAGAAGCTCCTTACAATTGTCATATGTGCGGAGAAAGTTTCAAAATGAAGTTGACATTGCGCACTCATCTAAAAGGGATTCACAATGTACACGAAGAACAAAAAGTATTTTGTGATATTTGCAAACGAGGTTTTGCCTCCGAAGTAGCTTTAAAGGCACATTTAAATTCCAGAATTCACGAAACAGAAAAATGTCAGTACTGCTCAGAAATGTTCACTAGAGAATATATGGTTAATCATCTACAAGACGTTCATGCAGTTGGAAAAAATTTGTAATATATTTATTGTTTTAAACCAATTTTAGATTTTTCTATAATAATCCCATGTCTTTATTTAATACATTGTGTTATTGAAGAATATGTTTTTTTTTATTTACTGGCCATTTTAGTTCATTTCTAAAAGTAAAATTGAAAAAAGTTATTTTATGAGAAACCAACTTATTTCGCGTTCGGAGCTTCTATTTCAATCTAATTAGTGTTTCGATTTCTTATGGCTCGTAATTTTTCAAGATGCTTTATTTCAACTTTTTAAATTTTTCAGCTGTATGTTCCGTGTATAATTAATTGTGTAAAATTTATTGAGACTCTAGCAACGTTGCCAAATTGGGCCTCGGAAATTTAGATAAGAAAGTTGATTCAGTTAGTCGACAGCCAATATGCCTATTACTCTCAAATTGTATTCAGCTAGCTTCAGGTCTGTTTATAACTTTGACAAGCATTCATTTCATAGTATTTTGCATTTTTGTTAGAATCCTGTTTGGTTTGCTAAAAATATATTTTATTAAAATGGTTCGATATAAATGCAGACTATGTTTAGAAGAAACTAGTCGATTCGTAGAAATATTCCACGAAACATTTCCTGATATGATTGAAATATTAACAGGCTTGAAGGTAAGAACTGTTTATACGTTTTTAAATGTCTCCTGAAAATGTAACTAATTTAAGGTTGAGCCTGAAGATGGTTTGCCCACTACATCTTGTCTTCAATGTCATCAAGAAGTAAAATCAGCAATGTTAACTCGATATCAGATAATTAATTCCCATAAAATTTTACTAGATGAACTTAAATTTAATGTTGAAAACTGTGTAGAAAAATTATTCGATACCAACTCAGATAGCACTGTAAATCACGAAACCGAATTTAAAAATGAATCTTTGGATTTTGATAACACAGAAATAACTCGAGAGGACATTGATATAAAAAAAAGTGAAGTCACAAATGAATATGATGTATTGGATACTTTTAGTTGTGAAGATAATGATAGATCTGATAATTTCAATAATGGTGATCTTAGTGGTATGGATGCAAAAGATCCTAAAGTCGAACCTCCGAACCATGAAAAGAGGGCAGGCAAAGCCTCGGGCAAAGCTGCCAGGCAGGTGAATATAAGAAAAACTCTAAATAAGGAAATAAAATTTAGGAAAAAGAAAACAAATAGAAAAAAATTAACAGAAGATAGAATTGAATTTAAGAAGAAATCAGCAGATAACATTCATTCGGTTAAAGTCCAATATGATCTTAAACCAGAATATCAGGAGTTTTTAAAAAAATTAGAGAGGAAAGATCGAGTTGCTTGTCCAGAATGTGGACGTGTAATGTTTGGGATGAATATGAAAAATCATTTGATAACCCATAATTATGACCCTGTTATTTGCGATATTTGTGGAAAAACTTCAAAGAATGCACAGGTAAACTAAATGTTGCATTTTTTATAGCAATTTTTATCATTTATTAATTTTTTTAGGCTTTACAGGATCATATTAACTATTATCACAAAACGACACCTGATAGATTTATGTGTGATAAATGTGGAAAAGGATATCGTGTTCGGTTTATGCTGGAAAGACATGAAAAAAAAGAGCATGGTAATGGCGAAAAAGATTATGAATGCTCCATTTGTGGGAAAAAATTCTTTGAAAAATGTAAGTTATTCTTTACTGAAATACTTAATAATAAGCTTTTTTTATTAGATTTCTTAATCTAAGAGTTATCTTCTTGAAAAAAGTTATTATCATGTTAGAAATTACTTTTCAATTTTGCAATAATTGTTTTCTATTAGTTAGTCCAATCTTAATATTGTTTTAAAAATGTCTTATGTTACATCTTTTGGCATGAAGTGAAATGAAAATAAAAAAAATTGCTTGTGAATTGCAACTAATCATAAGTTGAAACCTCAGTTTAAACTAAACTGCAATACAAAGAGAATGTTTTTGTATTATGTGAGCAATGGTTAATTGGTATCTTTGACAGTAATACGTGAAGCCTTGAACATAGTCAGATTATGCAAATGTATTACAAGATAAAACAGAATAAAATTATAGTTTGGTGCTTAATTCTAGGGGACTAGGGACTTTTGTGACCATCTGTGATGTGCTGGTGCTGCAAAAGAGAAGTCTAAGGTTTATGTTCAAAATGAAATTTCAGAGAGATTCATTTTCAACAAAAATCTTACACTTCTCTTTTGCAGCAGTATTGAAGCAGAAAAAATGTTTCAGTCAATTAAATTTATTTTTCAAAATATGCATTTAATTTATATTTTATTATCTTTAATACGAGAACAAGAAACAATCTTAAAATATAGGTTTACTCAAAAGAATGTGAATAAATTTAAATTAATATTTATGTTTTTTTAATTTCCTGTTTTATTATTACTTTTGATATTGTCCTTTTGTTTTCTTATCTAATTTTACATGTTTTCTGTTTTAGTACATTTAAAGAATCATATCAACATAACTCATAATAAAATCAAAGCATACAAGTGTGAACATTGCGGCAAAGATTTCGGCAGAAGGACTCAGTTTGTCACTCATCAACTTGTCCACACAAAAGAAAACCGTTATCACTGCCAAGTGTGTGGAAAGGGCTTCAAGATCAAGCAGACAATGCAGACCCATCTTAAAGGTGTCCACGGAATAGAGGAAGAGAAAACTATCTTTTGTAAAATATGCCAAAAAGGATTTTCAACCCCGCAAGGTCTGAGAGCCCACGTTAACTCTAGAGTTCACGGGTTGGAAAAGTGTGAACATTGCTCAGAATATATAACGGTAGAATATAAAAGTGTACACTTAAGAGATATTCATGGAATAAATATGGAGGCAGCCTATAGTTAATAAATATTAAGTAAATTATGTACATAATTACTTTTTTTTTTAATTAAAACTTCAAACAACCTTTGCTTTAATGGGCTAGCGTCACTTCACAACTTTTGTCATAATGAATGTAGCGTAATGTGGTTATATCTTAAAATAATTTAGTAGTTTTGTGTTTTTGGATATAACCGCATTTTGTATTCTATATGCATAAAATTATTAATTTAATAGTTATGGTAAAACTACTGGTAGCTTTAAGAAATATAAATTAAACCTGTGTACACTTAAAAGTAAACATCAAATGTCTTTTGAAAATTATATTACTTGTTTAATAAAGTTTCATTAAGTTGTCTTCAATTTCAGGTCACAGAATCTCAACGTTTGCAACTGTATATTTTTAGTATTTTGTTTAAATAAATATAAGATCTTCTATAAATAGTGAATATTATTTAGAATATAATTTCTAAAATAAAGTTTAGAGGAAAAATAACACATGTACAGGGTGTTCCAGCGAGGACTGAACAGGGACCTATTTTTGACCTTCCTTGTATTTTGGAAAAATTCAAAATAGCCAATCGATGTATTATAGGTATCGATAGGAGGCGCCCCATCATGTTGCTAAATTAAATTCTGATATTCTGCCAATGGTAAGTCTTCCAAAAAATTTTCAATTTCGTTTTCTAAAAACTCATAATATCTGTGCCCATTTAAAGTCCCGTTAAAAAATATTGGTCCCAAAATTTTATTGTTTTTTATCCCACACCAAACATGAATAGAATTCCTCCCTTGAAATTTAATAGTCTGGAACTTTTTTGGATTTTCAACGGCCCAGTGGTGACTATTATGTCTGTTGAATACTCCCGATGTTGTGAAAGTAGCTTCGTCGGTCCACACAATATTTTTGAATAAATCAGGGTCTTCGTTTTCTTGCCGAATTACCATTTGAGAAACAAATTGGAAGCGAAGTTCTTTTTGTGCCGGTGTTAGGTGCTGAAGTGGAAGGATACGAAAAGGCCTAAATTTATGACGCCTTACACCGCCACCGTACTGAACTTCCCGAACTGCATCCGAAATAGATTTGGTTGGATTAACTTGAAAATAATTTATAATGGCCTGGTCTCGATTTCTTCTTCTTTGTATATTTCTTTTTCTATCATGTAAAGTTTTATTTTCCTCAAATAGGTTTTTTATCCTTAGAATTGTATTGATGGATATATATATTTTTTTCTTCTTGCTTCTCTTGCATTTTCTTGGTAGAACAATCTGTAGACATTCCGATCAGAGTCAAATATATATTTTTAGGTGAAGACTTAAATAATTAAAATAATGTCAATTTTTATTGACAAAGCATTCAAACGTCATTTTACCTTGATCACCTATACCAACCTATCGTATATTTTAAACAGGTGAAGCTAAAATTTTAGTTTGTAAAACATTAAAATGTAATATAAACAGCTATCGCAAAATCAAATCTTTTAATCAGAACGGACATAAAAAAAATCACTCTTTCCAAAAATCGTATAAAAACGATACATTCCATTTAAAAAACACCTGATGCATAGCGTAACTCTTTTGTTTCTGGTACAAATATTTTTTCGATGACATTTTTGGATTCTACAAGAAAAAATACATCGATTGGCTATTTTGAATTTTTCCAAAATACAAGGAAGGTCGAAAATAGGTCCCTGTTCAGTCCTCGCTGGAACACCGTGTACTCTTGATATTTTTAAGAAAAAAAATATCTTTAAGTACTCTTATGTAGAAATGGAAAGTTTTCAATTAAGAAGGAAGGAATAAAAATCTATTTATGTTTACTAATGTTCCTTAAATTATATTTGAGTAGATGGTTGTAACCTACTGCTTATTTTTATTTTCATATTAATTATTTTTTTTAATGTGTCTAAAGTATCAACATACTGGATGAGCTTTACCAACATCATTTATTGAAGATCAATAAAAATTTAATAGACTTATTTTGTTTGGAAAGAAATCTTTCCCAATTTTCTGGCAGATAATTTAGTGCTAGTGGATTACACCGGAAGCTGTTTCAGGTACTACATGTTGACATTTTATAAAAATAAGTGTTTTGGTATTTTCTGTACACAAATAGTAACTGTTAATGTAATAAATACAAACCATTTAAAACATGCTTAACCTGCATGTTTTACTAGTGATTTAAACCTTTGTAGTAATACTATTTTTGCTTTAGAAGTATCAAAATATGAGTAGTTAGTGGCCAAGTATTATTTCTCAATACTTCTTGCAACTGCACTCAATGTTTATTAAAATTTAAAACTAATCTCAAATATTACTTATTTTCATATAGATACAGTCGACACTGTTTATAGTTAAACTCTATATAGTGCAATTTTTTCAAGACCCAGAAGATTTTAATGAAATTTCACGTAAAAAGTCCTGCATATAGTGAGTCTGGAAAATAGTAACGCTCTATATGATAAAATTTTTACTGGAATTTTATGTTTTCTTTTGAAAAGGTTCTTAATGCGGTTAATAACGCTTTATGGTTGGCAATAAATCAGGTAGATTTCTGTGAGACACCCGGGGAATAACCTATTTTATAGAAACCCGGGGAAAAATCCATTCTATAGTCGAAGCCTAGTAATTAGCAAATTCAGGTTCAGTTTGTTTTTGTTTAAGAATCAAGTGTGATGTCCAAGCCAGTGTGTTAAAGTTTTGGAGGATGTTGATAAAGGCTGCAAAAAAAAATTGATGTTGCTGCAAAATTTGGTGTTTTTCCAAGTTGCGTCTCTCTGATAATAAAAAGTCGCGACAGTATCATCAAGAAAACTAGCGTTTCAAGTGGTCAATACGCATCAAAATGTACCAATATTGGGAAATTTAATAAAACAAAAGGCTCTACAATTTGCTAAAGTATTTAACTGCGTTAATTTTCAAGCTAGTGAAGGGTGGTTGAGTGCTTGGAAGACTCGCAATTCAATTGTTTTCAAAACGGTGTCTGGCGAGAGTGCAAGCGTTAGTCAGGAGGACTGTGACATTTGGACTGAAACTGTTTTAAAACGTGTATTGAAAAAGTACGAGTCAAAAAACGTTTTCAATTGTGATGAAACTGGTTTGTTTTTTACTGTTAAAAGTGATAAATGTTTTGGTGTTAAAACAAGTAAAGAAAGGGTGACACTTATGGTTGGAGCAAACATGGATGGCTCAGAAAAACTGAAATAAAAGCAAAAATCCCCGTTGTTTAAAAGAAGTTAAATCTCTGGAATTAGATTACGCCAATAACAAAAAGGCATGGCTGACTTTTGAGATTTTCGAAAAATAGATCAATGTTATGTTTATAGTCCTCCACGTCCAGTTACTGTAAGTAAAACATTAACGAATATTGAATTGATCTTTATCCACTAAATATGACCTCCAAATTGCATCCTATGGACCAAACATAAAACATTACCGAAACAGTATTGCTCCCAAAATTGTTAATTGCAATTGATAACAACTTTCTAGTCCCAAACAGTGTTGCCACCTGAGACTAAGAAAATGTCCCACTACCAAAGCTAAAATTTCCCATATTTTTGTAAAAAGTCTCATTACATTTACTGATAATCCATGTGTAAATAATTGATGCTTTAATTCACAGATGGCACTGGTTTTAGCTACGTAAATAAAGATATAAAGTCAATTATTTTTAAAAAAATTCATATACTTACCTATAAATTGTTAATAGGGTAAATAACTATAGTACTCAGCTCATTATTTTCGCAATGGAAATACCCTCACAATAATAAAAAAAATATTCGGAAAGCCCTAATACGTATCATTTTTTTAATAGCCTAATTAGAACCTTTTATATTGGCAGGTAGTGATGTAAAATTCTCGAGCACGTATTTTAGGAGAATGTTCCCGGAGCACGAAAAAAACTCGAGAATTTATATTTGGTGTGTGATACAGTATTCAAAAACTTGATTTTTGTGTTTTTTGCTGAAAATGCTTAAAGTTCCCAATTTGCTGAAAATGCTCAAAGTTCTCCCCAAAAAGTGTCATTTTTCATAAGAATTATTCTAAATTGTAAATAACAAAATAAAACAAAAATTACTTTTAACTCAAACAAATCTTTATTTAAAAAAAGTGATCAGATCATCATAAGCATAAGTACGAGCATAAGTATGATGCATCAGTACTGTGATGTAAATACATACGAACTAAAAAAAATCTCATGTAAAAAAAATTAAACTCCATTCTGCAATAAACTGAAAACAAAATACACAAAATAATAACCATAAACAACCTTCAACCTATTTTAATCCAAGATCTATAAATCAAGATCTTCGAAACTTTCTGACCCAACACTGCTATTTGAATCGTGGACCCTGTAAGACTCAGTCTCCTCCTCCTCATCATCGGATTCGTCTATATCTGAAATCTCAGATTCTAAATGTATTAATGGATCCTGGACCTGATCACCCTGATTTATACTTGTAGCTGTGGAAGTTGTAGCAGTGGAGTCCGAACATTCAGGATTATTTACTCCTATTGCCGTTGAACAGCATTCTTTTTGGGAATCTTTGGCCATTAAATTCAGGTTGCAGGCAACATACGTGAGCATTCCAGCTCTTTTCACCGTCAAACGGTTTCGACGTTTAGTGTGGATAAAGGAATACCTACTAAAAGTCCGCTCAGTCGCTGCTGACGAAGGAAGCGTCAAAATGCTCACTGCTAAATCTTTAATAGCAGTTTTAGAGCAGTATCCCTGCCACCAGGTTATTGCATCCATTTTGCCAACAACAGCCTATAAATAACCCTTCGCGAATGCTTCGGTATGTGCTATGTATTGAGCTAGTTCAACTACAATCGCACTTTCTTGGGAACGAAAATTTTCATTAGTTGCAGCCAGTGTGTTAATAAAATCTATCCCTAAAAAAAAATTGATATTATTTTAGATCCCAGATTTCTGCCTACGTTGTTGTGTGTTGTGGTTTGAAGTGTAGTTATGTATTAAGTTGTGTGTTATGTATTATTGGTGCTTGCGGCCTTTCTTACCTTCACAGTGTTCTTCAGGTGTCAAATGCATTCCTTGATATTTTGGGTTTAATATATTAGCAGCTACATGTACTCCACAAATAACTTTGTTTTTTCGATCGCTGAGATTTTGGATTAAAGTTTTTTCTTCTTGATTGGTGATCGGTAGCCCAGGTACCTCTTTAAGGAAGACATCATGGAGTTCGTAAAAGGCTTCTATAACATCACACATTTTCAGGTTATCTCCTTCCAGCTTTGTTATCCACTTTACGATAGGTGTCAAAACTCTCATCATCTTCTCAACCTTGATCCAAAATATATCATCATCAAGGCAATTTTTTTTCACTCCTGAGCTTAATTTATCACTAACATCTTCCGAAATAGCTAACATTTTTAATATTTGTCTGGTACTCCATAAACTTTCCATACACTTCAGGATAGATCCCCACCGAGTTACCACAGGTAATTTTAAAGCTACTGTCTTACTGGTTTTTTCTACTTGTAATTTATTAAATGTAGCAAGAACAACATGTGAGTTCGTTACTTCCTTAACAATTTGTTTACACTGACCCTCAAAATTTTTTAACAATGCAGATTTCATTATATCTCCAATCAACAAATTTAAGGAATGGGCAACACAACCATACTCGATGATGCCACTCTTTTCAGCAACAATCTTTCTTGCTTTGACTTCTGCAGCTGCGTTGTCTGTAACAAGACCTAATACTTTTGACTGTCCTATTTCCAATATCATTTCTAATAGTTGATTTGCTATATAATCTGCTGTTTGTTTTTCTGTTTCCGTAGAAAAGCTTTTGTAGAGCATGGGCCGTGGGGTTGTAACAACTACATTTATTATCGGATCATTCCTAAAAATAATATTTATTAGTAAATTGTTTTCAATTTTCAAAAGAAAATGGCAGCATGTCAAAATTTTAGCAAGAAATTACAGGTAAAAATGTAAAATAACTTGACCCTTTTCCATTAAAGATTTTAAGAGTTTGCAAAAAATAAGCGTAATTTAATACTTTTTACTACGAGCGTGCGGAAATGTTCACTTTCCCGCACTCATTTGAGTGTGGAAATTTTCACTTTTCCGCACTAGTGCGGAAACTTATTTTTTTTGGGAATATGTACCTTGAAAAATTAATGAAAGAATATTGGCATTTCAAGTTTTATATTGAAACCCTGTACCCGATGATCTTTTATATTTTGCACCCCACCTTATCAGTTATTTAAATATAGGTCAAAAACTTTAAATACAAGCAGTTTTAGGTTTAATATTTAGAACAGAAAAAATTATATTCTTACTTTATATTGGACCAACTATTACATTGTATTCCAATGGTTTTGGCATTTTTTATTTCGTCTTTTATTTGGTCTTGAGCCAATTTATACTGTTCATTTAACAATTTGTTGGAAATGATGTGCCTGGTTGGTAGCCTGTAGCTCGGTCGTATTTTTTTAAAAAACTCACACCAATGTGGGTTTTCGGTGATTGAAAGTGGTGTGCCACTGGCGTATATTGCTCTGGCTAGTAATCCATCCAAGTCTTCCTAAATTAAATTAAAAAAAATCGTACTATACCCTGTAATATTTTTTTAATCGAAACGAAACAAAATAAAAACTCATTTTTTAACAAATAATGTCAAAACTAGATTTTTTTCTGTACGCCTTGATGGTCCAGTTCCAAATTAAATGTTATTATTATTTTTAATGCTATTTAAAAAAATAGCACATGGTAAAAATATGTTTAAAAATTGACAATCAATGCCTAAGTTTGTTTTTTTAACCATTTAAACAGTTTAACAGTACAAAAAGTAATTGACTTTTGACTTTTCCATAATTATAACTCATCAGTATCAAAATAAAGCGCCCTCAAAGCTCTAATGTTACCTATCTGTATCTGCGATTTTTTTATCTACTTACTTTCTCCTTATTATCAACATTATCAAAAAACATTTTCAGGGTACCACTCGCGGTACCACCTCGGGTCCTATTTGTGGAGGAACTAGGAGCAAATTTTGTTGCCAACGAAAGTGACGATGATGTTGATTTTTTGTCTGTGTCACTGTCATACTTGTCCCAATTAGATAACTCTTTATCGATTTCTTCTAAAATGTTAATAAATTGTTTTCTTTTTGTACAAAATAAATGTATAAAATAATATAATTAGGTATATCATTCTTGCTCTACGCCACAAAATGTGTACCTATACGAAATTTCATAGCTCGGTACTTACTTTCCACTTCCACAATTTGATTGTCTTTCAGCATTTGAACCCTTACAGGTTCAGGACATTTTGCACATTTTTTTAAATGGTTTGTCATTCGTGTGGCATGCCGGCTGTATTCACAATTGCAAAATTTGCAACAATAAATGTCTTTCCCATTTCGTTTCTTATGTAAAAAGAAATCAAATACCCCACACTTTCTTCTAGGCATATTTAAAAATGAATTTGAAGTGAAAATTGAGGGAATTTAAAATGCAATATGTAATTAAGTTTCCCGCGGAAAACAAAAAAGATGCCACAAATTCCACAATCCAACCACCTTACGCAACGAATTAAATGCGCCAACTAAATACCAAATTTTAGAATTAGGTCAAACAAGAACGTAAACAAACGTCCAAAAAACACCGCCACAATATACGCGGAATAGCCGTTGCCATTGTGATGCTGTTACAGCACAGCCTGTTACAGTGTTGCCGAGAGTAGCTGTAAATTCTCTGGAGAACGTTCGCGCACGATAGATCGTGCGGACGCGAGAGAACGATCTATCATGCTCGCACGAACGATTTATCGTGCGCGAAACGTTCGCGAATATTCGCTACAGCACGAAGGGAACGTTCCCCCCTTTACATCACTATTGGCAGGTAAACAATTTTATCGTAGGGCGGCTAAAATGGATCCATTTTACAACGGAAAAATTACCTAGACTGGGTTGTTTACATTAGACATAAAATAAACGTTAAAGATCACTCTTCTGTTGAGTTTCGAATTGAGTGGTTATCTGTGTATCGATAAGCAAGTGTATGTGAAGACGAGAATGTCGAGTCAAACGCACCGAAATTGCAAAATTTCTCCTGACAAATTTTGTTATATTTGTGGAGAATTTCTGGGGAAATCACAAGCCAGGTCATTTTCCGAAAATGTAAAAAAAAGCTTACTTTAAATATTTTGGTGTGTTAATTGGGGATCAAAATAAGCGGTGGACTCCCCATGTGTGCTGTGTTAGTTGTAGTGTATCATTGGTGCAGTGGATGAAGGGAAAGAGAAAAAGTATGCCTTTTGCAGTTCCAATGTTATGGCGAGAACCCACCAATCATTCTGACGATTGTTATTTTTGCCTGACAAAGACTGAAGGTTATTCCAAAAAGAGAAAGCACAATATAGAATAACCAAATTTGCAATCTGCCATACGACCTGTTCCGCATAATGCAAATTTGCCAGTGCCGATTGCGCCTTTAAATTGGCAAGCTATTGATTTGGGAGATAATGGACATAACGCATCATCAGGCAGCTCAGAAGAACAGTGCACCGATCCCACTTTTACCACAGGTCCCAGTTCCGCGAGCCACATTTGATTGTTCAAAGCGAATTAAATGATTTAGTACGTGATTTGGGGTTATCCAAGCAACAATCAGAACTTCTGAGTTCCCGTCTTAAGGAACCTATTGGCCAAAGAAACAAAAATTAAGAATTTCAGAAAAAGAAATGCTATGTTTTCTGAATTCTACAGTATGGAAGATTCCTTGTGCGCGTGTACTGATATAGACAGTTGATATTGAACATTTTCCTCGTGAGAAGGCATTTTTATTGGGCCACAAATCAGAAAATTGCTGGACGATGTCAATTTTACGGAAAAGCTTACCAGGCAGGAACTCAGAGCATGGAATTCATTTGTTAATGTAGTAAGAGGATTTTTAGGCAACAATATGGATGAAAATTATAAACAATTAGTTAATGAACTCTTAGATGCCTATAAAGCCCTTGGTGACAGAATGTTATTAAAAATTCACTTCCTCTATTCCCATCTGTCATTTCTTCCTAAAAATTTGGGAGCTGTTAGTGACGAGCAGGGTGAAAGGTTTCACCAAGATATCAGAACAATGGAAATTCGGTACCAAGGACGATGGGTGACTACTGTTGGTTTTTGAAGAGAGAAGATAGGACACCCCATAAACGGAAAAAAAAAGTTTAATTAGTGTTTTAAGTTATAATTTTCTCGTTTGCTTTTCTCTTAGATGTATGGTATGTTTAATAGGCTAAAACTGTAAACATAGTCAATAAACAGGGTTAAGAATTTTCTGAAATAATTTTTTCTATAGATATTAAGTATCGTAACATTCGATATGGTTCTACAACTCTAACAAGAAAACCCTACATGCTACAACTTTCTATTTGTCATTTTCGTATTTGGATAGGTCCATTCTATTAGATTATGCTATTCTGATTTGTGTTACAACAAAAAAATTTTTTTTTGTCGGCCAGTGTCTTTATTAATTCTAAAATATTCCTATAAAGATACATTACCTACCTATTTCGACAATAAATTGACTGTTTAGTGATGCTGTCTTTTATTTTTTATTATTTTTATTGTATTTCTGTTTGGTTAACATTTAGTATTAGTTTACTAGTCTATAGTTATATTCTTATACTATTTTTTTCTTTGTTTTGTGATCGTTTTTATTTTCTTTCTATTATTTTGTCAATGCTTTTGTTTTACCATTATTGTCTTGTAAATGGGTTTTCCTGTTAGACAATTATTGCTTAAATAAATAAAATAAATAAATAAGTTTAATAGACAAGAAGATTAAACTACATTTAAAAACGAACAAGCAACTGAAATTACAATTTTTAGTAAATTAAATCATTAATTATTATTTATTTTTAAACGCATAAATATTCTTATTATTATGTTTTTGTATTAACTCCGCAGATAGTGGATAATTTATGCACGTTTGATTATTCTGTTGCATTGCGCTTCGGATAACACACATAGCATTTAAGGTTTCTTCGCCCATTCGGTTTCTTTTTTTGTTTTTAATATCTGCTACCATGGAAAACATTCTTTCTGCTTCGCGTTCGAATGAGGTAAAGTTAAAATCAGGGAAGCAAGTTTTCCCAAATTTTTTAATAGAAGTTCATCTGCGACATTTTTTGTTTTACCGATTTTCAGCCACTTTTCTTCTAAAGGTAATTGCAAACATTTTCAATTTCATGGCCGTTAAACGTAGAAGGTAACTTTTGCCATTCAACTGTCAAGTCGGTGATATCAATTAAATGGGAGAATTTATTACCTAGCGTAGCAATACTGATTTTAAAATTTTCTTCGGGAGAAAATAAGATTCTAAGTCTTTTAAAGGAAGTTATTAAAAATTTCGGAAGCCGTTGTAATGTACAGTCTGGTAACTGAATGAACCTGGATAGAAAGAATGCGGGCAAAAAACTTCCTTCCGTTTTTCCATATAAGTAGTCCGTTCAAAATATATATTTTTACTGCATCACAAATTCAAATGAAATAGTAAAAATATATTGATCGATATGGATAGTCTATCAGCCAAGATTTCTGAAACTCCGGCCCGTTCAATAAGCAGTCATTGTCAGAGAGAGATAGCCGTGGATGGCGTGGAAAAGACGAAGATAAAAGATCGTTATTCGAGGCTTGGTTTGAATTATGAACGGGCCGGAGTCTGATGTCTAATTTTCTGATCAGTGGTGTCACCTAAATAAGAAAAATGAATTACCAATTAATATTTGTAATACCGACTTAAGTTTTATTTGTGTATGTGGGTATTGCCTGTTTTTTTTATTTTCTTGTGTGTATAATTAGTATTGATCATGGCCATTTGGAGAACTTGGGAAAATGCTTGCAATAATGTGGAACTTGTAGAACTTGTGGTTGAAGACTTTTTTCGCAAAGGTCTGGAAGAGCACACACAAAGGGTCCAGAAATTGTTTGAAATATTTTATGGGAGGAGAATTTTTCGACGTTTCAATTGACGTTAAATAAGGAGAACTTCTTGTTAAACTCTGTTTTATTAATAAGGATTAATTAGTTGTTTTGTTAATTTTACTTGTTAGTTAATTATTTCTGATTATTTAGTTATTTTATACTGAATCATAGACTCGACTCGCTTCTTGGTGCATTTCTTTAGTTTTAATTAATGAATAGTGTGAGTATATACATCCAAATGTCATGCCTATTTAAATCTTAATACGTATCTTTATTTGATATATAAGCATATATATGTATTTCTTACAATAACTAAATTTCTTTTTGAATTAAATATCTTTTTAAAGAGAAAACTTGCTGGCCAGTCCAGAGAAATTATCGCCAATGTTTATAGAGTATGAGGAAGCGAGAAGTAACAATTTCCAATTACCTTTAAAAAAGAAAATCGATCGCGTCGCTCTATATACTGGGATTTTTCAAGACACTGGGAGCAAAATTCACAAAGAAGATGAGGAGAGGCAAAAGGAACGTCCAAAGTGAGATGCTCTCATCACCACCCAACAAGAAAACCCGTTTGTCCCTCAAAAAGGATTTTGATGATTTTCGTATCACTAGGCAAACAATAAACAAGTTTTATTTAGAACTAAAAACTGTGCCTACACTCAGAAAGCTTCTCCTTAAATTGCGAGAAACAATAGATTGTCCTTATAGTCGCGAAACATTGAGGATGTTGTTGAAGGCCAATGGCTTTTTTTTTCCTAAGTGTCCAAATGAACGAAAAATTCTGATGGAGAGACCCGAATTGGCGCTATAAATATACAAGGGCAGTTCGAAATTATAGAGAGGAGGGTTGTAACATAGTTTACATTGATCAGACATGGGTCGGTAAAGATTTAACTTTTGGGAAATGTTGGCAAAGCAATGACGTATTTGGAATAGTAAGCAATATTAGGGCAAGTGGTGAGTGTGGAATTGATTATATTTAATATATTTATGGTGTGATAACGATCATAATAGTTTATTAATTGTGTTTATGTACTGGGTGTTCAATTAAAAATGGCTCTCGTCGATATCATGAAAAGTATTTTCCGTTTCTGTTATACCCTTAGCGGCAATTCTTTGAATTTTAAAATATTTTCCAATAATTTCTCGTGGCCGCCTTCACCAAGAAAGTACAAAAAATTACCGCTACATATAACATATACAATAAACCGTAACAGCAAAGGAAATAATTTCCTTTCTGTGATATCGCTGATAGCCATTATTGTTGGAACACCCTGTACAAAGTGGTAAAAGTTTTCTAACAAAATTTATATATATTTTCAAACAAATTTTTACTCTCCGTTGTCAAAAAATATATATAGTAATACTCTTTTATGTTTGCCACTCGCGACTAGGTATCAACTTGAATTATAAACAATTTAGTGCAAAAAAAAATCCTCTTTTTTTCGTTTTTGGCTTTTAAGATCGAAACTAATAAAGTAATCTTGATGGTATAACGACATGAATAGTAGAGAATGAACTTACAAATAACATAATGTCATCGCCGACTTGATCAGGTCATTAGAACAGGAGAAAAAGCTGAGAAATCTGAAAAATTAGATTTTTTTCCAAAAATGCATGTCCTTATTTTTTGAAGATGTGGTGGAAGCCTTTGATGAAATAATAGTCATTATTAAGTATTTTATGCACTACTAACTAACTAATAGTTTTTGAACAATTGCGCCTTGAATTTTTTCCCAGACATATCGAAAGTAGAAGTATCATACTACAAAATGTATATTCTTATTTTGCATTAAAAGTCTGTGAAATACTCGAAAAATGTTTCCAAAGATGACCAAAAACGACCAAGAACCGGCAATTTTTTTACCTACAATAGCGACCGCAATATAAACTATTGCTGCTATTTTGAATTTGTACTACAATTTTATCAGTTCACCGCTATGTCCCATTTTATGTTTGCACAAAATTAGGAATTAAAATATAAAATAGTCTTTCATGATGATTTTTTAAGTCTTTAGGTCCCATTTTTTTTTTGTTATATTGGATTCGAACCAAAATGTTATAGGCTCATTCATGTGCCACTCGAATTTTGTGCCGAATTTTAGATACATTGGTTTATTACATTTTTAGCAATATACTTTTTAGCATTTAATTAGGCCACCATTTTGTTGCGCCGAATTGGAATTTTATCAAAATATTATATATATAATTATAAGCCATTTTGTTTCGCCTTAATGGATTTTCACCAAAATGTTACCATTTTATCCTCTTATGATCTATGGTTTTTGACCAAATCTTAAAGATAGTGGATAAGTAGTTTTTGAGCTATGCCGCATACAGATAGACAGAGCGATGGAAATGGAAGAACATGTTTTTCGAGGTCTAGAGATCCACAAATGTAAAGATCTGCAAAAATCTCGGTGGGTGATTTTTTTCATGATTACAATCTTCCCTTTTACGACGGAAGTCAAAAGTAATTATTGATATTATCAATATTATTATTATTATTATTGTCATTATTATTATTATTATTATTGTCATCAATATTAATGATTAATAATCTGATTAAAATAACTCCGCACGCCTATGACACGGGAAGATTTTTGACGAGATTCTCCCCTGCCCCTTCAGGCGTTGACAAGGTTCATTCCCTTGTCACACTGTAAAATGATAAACGTTTTTTTTTCTGAATTCTTCTTGACCACTGACCGGCAAAGAATTTACTATAATTTGACATTCACCGCCTAGCTTTATACTATTTAGAGGCAAAAAATTATTGGGATTTCGAAAATTTATGTCAACAATTTTTTCCTTAACACAAAGTTCTGGTTTTAAGTAGTTTGAACATAACTGTATAAATAAACTGGCACAATGGTCAAGCAGTTTATGAATTAATCTTTTATTAGATTGAAATAAAAGATTAAATGAATTAAGAAATTCTAGTGCATATTTCATGAAATATAGGTACCCTTTTAGGTACATGTTTTTTCATGTCGTTATGAATAATTTCTGCAATAATTTATTAATAAAATAATTAAATATTAATAAAATTAAAATAATTTGTCTTCATTGACGGCCAATAGGAAGAAGTGTTCAAGTACATTCCAGTTTTTCAAAATCCTTATCACACAATCTTGACGGCTGAGCCACCTTGTTGCCAGCTTTAAAATTTTCGAGCTGCTATTAGTAAAATGCTCCTGCAATTCCACTAAAATTGCACATCCTTTACAGGCGTTACTGGCCACTAGTGGTGCTGCTGCTGAGTGACAAACGCAACGCATTAAAATTACATGAGGAACATCTTTTAGATGAGAAAAAATTAATTTTTTCCCCTACTATAACATTGGCGCCATCGGACGCAACACCTATAAAATATCAACTTTAATACAAAAAACTTTACCTTTATAAATAAATATAAAAACCATTCACTTAATTATAAGAATCATAGCCGTACCCAGGGTAGCAAGAGGGCATTTGCTTCCCCACTTATAAAAAATAAAAAAGTTGAAACCAACAATTTTAAAGTAAAAAAAGTAAGCAAATGAAAGTGAATTTTTTTCGTCATTTATGAAAAATCGCCCGCGATACTCAACTACTCTTAGTCCGCCATTGTATACTTAAACTCCTAATGTTTTTATTTTCAACACTTGACACCCCCAAAGCTTTTTTCTGGGTACGCTACTGTTAAGATTTAAGAAAATAGTTATTTAAATAATCTCACCTATAATATTGTTTATAGGAATATTATAATTTCCCATGCATTTCTTAAACGCACAATACAATTTCTGTGCGCTGCAGTCTGTAGCGTCCAGGGAAATTAGTTCTAAAAGTTTTCGTTTTAATGCCGTCTGTTGAATGATCAGAATATTTGACTAGCAAACACATATTCCTTTTTCCAGAAATGTCAGTACTCTTGTCAGTTTTTGAGTCGTCAAATATTGTTTTTAAAAGTGGAACTAAATGATCCACAGTGTGAGTATCAACGTTATGTTCCGCAAAAAAGAGGGATAACTTAATTTCCGCCTTTAACCTTATTTATATGCTGCTGTTCTGTTTTGTTTTCAAAGCAATTTTTTACAGGTCTTGCTAAATTCACTGCATTCATGTTCTTTATATGTTTTTGACGAGAGGAATGTTTTAGTAATTCACTTTTGCCACCTGATAAATCCACTCTACAAACTTTGCATCTGAAAAATTAAAACAATAGGTGGATATATAAAATAAAATGCCGATTTTGCAATGCTTTAAAATAGAGTATAGACCTAAAAGAATTTTTTTTATTCTTATCTGCATTTACTCTTATTATTTTTATTTACAACAATCCAATTTTTAAATAGTGGGTTCTCTGTCCAGGCTTGTTGGAACATTTTTGGCCCCTGCTGGTATTTTTTTTTCTGAGGCTCTTGTTCTGAATCCGAGGACGATACGGAATCTGCCATAATAAAATGTAAAAGCCTAACAAAAACTCTATATACAGACACATATGTCACTCTTTAAAATATTTAAAAATGCGTGAAAAATCCGCGCGATTAAAAAGAATTCTGTTATTTATTAAACCCAGTTTGGCTCCTTAAAGTTATCACTTTCCGATAGATGGCGACAATTGTATTTTCCCGAATATTTCTAAACATCTATAGCATACTTTATTTAACAATTTTAGTATTTTGGGTTGTGTTCATTTCGTAAAAGAAGAAAATTTGCGTTTTGATGTGCTCATGGGCTGATTTGAAAAGTCCCTTAAACTGACTTAAATATCCCTTTGTCTCTGGAACAAGCTCAAAAGTCCAATGAAATGGGATATATCCCATAAGGTGGCAACACTGGTCCCAAAAATTGATTACCTTTAAAGAGTGTATATCCGAAGTCGTTCAAGTATGGAGTGAAAATGTTTGTCAGAAAACTATCAAAAACTGCTTTTCTAAAGCAGATTTTACTGAAAAAATTGATGAATGGGAAGAAGAAGACGAAATAGATCTCGCTACCTTAAAAAGACAAATGAGATATTCTACAAAAAACTGCTACCGTCGACGCATATTTTTTACTTGAAGATTTTTTAGAAATCGACAATGATGTTGGTACGACAGATTTCCCAACTGACCAAGACTTAATTGACGATATAAAAATTATAGATCATGAAGAAGAAACTGAAATCGGAGAATGTCCTGCCCAGATTCAGTGAAAATGAAATAAGAAATACATTTGACATTGTACGAACTACTCGCAGGGGTCAGGAAAGTGTCCCTATTCAAATCTTTATGCATTTGAATAACTGCGAGAATTTTGTTGAGCAACAATTATTTTTTTAATAATTTTCAAGAGAAAATAACCGATTATTTTTGCGGAAAGCAAATCACTTTCCGCACTAACATGGGTAATTTAAGGCCAGATTTTAGTCTGTCTACCACCCTTACCTTTTCCCTGCACTGCAACATAGTAATAAATCTTGGAAGGAATAAACAATGCCATGTCAAGATATATTTATTAAAAATTCATACCATATAAAAATATTAGAAAGGACATTGAACTTCCTTTTTCCGAATGCATTTCTATAGTGGCGAAATGGTGTCCCAATCCGCCGTATTTAATAAACACGGTGCCCCCTCCTTTTCCATGTTTTTTCTTATATTCATTAATAACTTTAATGCAATATAATTTTTCGTCTCCGTACCATGAGGAAGTAACGTTTCGTGAAATTAAAGGAATCGCATCTCTTTCGACAATCTCGTGAAATACCATATCGGCATCTTTAGCTTCGCTACAATGGCCCGTTAATATTTCTGAGTATTCTTTGGGCTTCGGGGTCGTTTTTGGGGATTCTTGTTTCGGCTTCTGAGTGGTTTTTGCTAAATTTAGCTCAAATAAGACCAGACAAATTAGTAATATTTGGGCGTTCATCTTTAAAAAACTGTTTTGATTGACGATGGCATTTTTGACACCTCTAATCTATTTTCAGGGCTATGTTCGGAAAATAAAAATATAGCTGCGTTCAGCAATATTTTACAGTCATTGAAAATTTGATATTGTGTAAAAAATTTGGAAAAACCAACATTAAACTAAATTGTGGTGACAACAACAACAAATATGTTTAAGAGGTACTTCAAAGAAGCTCCTTTGGAAATAAAATGAGGGTCAATGGTTTTCAGGTTCCCACTCCATTAAAAACATAGTTGCATTTTTGCTAGCTTTTGTGAAACATAATGAGGTCTCGGATTTTCTTCTAAGGCAGGTCATTGAACATATTGGAGTTGGCTTTTATTAGCAAATTCAGGTTTAGAAATAGAGTAGTTTCGGAGATATTAAAGGGTACCAAAATGAACCTATTTATAAAAAAGGACTTTCAGCACTGGTCGTCTCTTGGGCTCTTATATTTATATTATCTAAAATGTTTGAGTACGTCTTTCTGAAACGATTTGATATTTTCCTAGATAAAAATAATGTTTTGACTTCGTATCAGTTTAGTTTTTGGGAGATATAGGTCTACAATAACAGTTGTTAACACCACATGTGGCGAGTGTTATGTTGATATCTTTTGTGATCTTAGGAGGATATTCGATTGTGTGAGTTAGCAAATCTTATAAATTAAAATCAAAACACGAGGGGTTAGGAGTTGAGCACTGGTGGATCTCTAACTTCTTTAGAAATATGGCCAATTTGTGTCACTTTCACACAGCGATGACAGTTGCGCTGTGCTTCTAAAATTGCTGAAGTCAATCGATTATTGAGCCTTGTAATCTTTTATATTTAAGACATGAGAAGAAAGTTGAATGAATTTCTATAATGCCATATATTTTTTATAATATATTTTTAACGAACACGGTACGTTTTCCATACGTCCGTTTTTCTAACGGACTGTCTGTTGCTTGAATGCATCATCCAGGCTGGTTTGGTTTATGTCCTTTTTTTTAAAGGGTGATGAGGGAGGTTTATTAAGCAAATACTTCGCTATAACAGGGTGTTTATTGCTAAATTTAGTTCGAACAAAATCAGACAAATTATTGTTATTTGGGCGTTCATCTTTAATTTTTGATTGACTATGGCATGTAGACCTGCATATACTCTAGAGATTAAGCAAATCATCCACTGAATAGAACGTGTGATCTCTTAAAAACAATCTAACTTTCTTTGAACTGTGTCCTACAAGTGTTCCAATTTTGTTCTAACATTTAATACCCATGTATGTTGGAGAGTTCCAAGATATTCTTAGTGTGGATAATGACAGTTGTCAGATTCAACACTATCAAGTACAACAATCTGCTTACGATTTTACCCAGTTATGGACATTTCCACGAACACCAAAGGAGTATAGCTTACTCAAGAGCATATCGTGATTAACGGTATCGAAAGCCTGACTGAAATCATAGAAAAGCCCAACCACGCTTTCTCCATTGTTAAAAGCCTCGTAAATAAAGTGTATCCAGTCGTCGATAACAAACATAGTGGTCCAATTATTCCGAAAACCGTGTTAGATTTTACGAAGTAATTGTGGGCCCTCTAAGAAGTTGACCAGTTTCATGGCAAATGCTACTTCAAACCCTTTAGCAATTTGGTTCTGAATAGAGATTTTTTTATTCTTAAATACAGGCACACACTTTGATATTTTCAGCGATTCGGGGAAAGAACCATTAACAAAGGACTCATTAACAAGATGGCTCAGTGGTTCCGATAGTACATTCCGCATTTTTTTAGAACTCTGCCAGAGATGCCGTCAATACCAGCTGTGGGATTTCTTATTGTTTTCATATAGTTTTTAGATCTTTAACAACAGAGCCCATCACTGGCAATGATGTCAAAATTTTTTTTTGAGCCTCTGCTCGTTGATTATCCTCTAACTTTCCTTACATTCTCAGCATTTGTTATTGAAAGGAACCACAACACATAGGTCTTATCGAGTCTTATAATTAAAGAAGCCACACTTTTATTACTAAACATTAATTAGTAAAAGTAGGACCACCTGCACTTTTGGATGGTCAATAGGAAAGCTTAAACGACCTCTGTAACATACAGGTCTATCATTATGTTTTGTTTATAGATATATTAAGGGAGACAATTTATTTTTATTTATTTATTCTCAAACATACACACAGAAGTCAACATTCCAAATGGTATGGCCTATGACAGTTGTAAAATTAGAATTAGAGCCACATAACATATCCTATGCTAAAAAAAAAGTATATAAAAAAAATTGTATTAAATCTATTGTGTACGTACGTGAATCTGTTCAATTCAAGTGTAAATCGAAGAAAAAAAACAAACATTAGGAGTAAAGGAAGAAACCGAAACTCTAAGTTCTCGGATTTCGTTATTAATGGGATTATATAATAGAAATTTTAGTTTTCTTTCAGTGTGTGTCGTACAATTTAAGTCTAGGTCTGGTGGGACATATGTGTTAAAATAAGTCATTATCCGATTCATGATACTGTTTCTCCCAATGTCTGTGCGACTCCTGTTAGTCAAGAACAGGTCATTTAGACGAGTGTTACGTTATGGTACACGAAAGTTCATCAGTGTCAGGAGATCAGGGCAGTATATCATGTTATTAAGTATTTTAAATCCATTCATTAATGTTAAGAAGATTCTTCGAGTTTCACGACTACTCATGCTCAATAATTCCAGTCTCTGATGTTATGAATAGTTGTTTTTGTCAATTGTCAACCTGTAGAGGAGAAAGTTCACAAACTTTGATTGGACCCGCTCTAATCGTGTGGTGTGTATTTTGTAGAATGTAGACCAGATTGTACAACAGTACTCTAAATGAATTCGCACCAGGGAGTAGTAGAGGCACTTCAAAACGGTAATATTAGAAAAGTCCCAACATTGACGCATAACGAATCCTGCAATCCTGAATGATTTTCCCAAAACATTAATCCCTTCAACTCTTTCAACGGGTGCATTAGCGATGGAGAAATCATGAAGAAATGGCGTTTTTCTCTTGGAGGAAGAGATGACCTTACATTTCATTAAATTCTGTTCCATTTTGTTATCTTCACACCAAGTCACCAGCTTGTTAATTTCCGATTGAAGATTTTGGCAGTCGTCAATGTCATATATATGTTTAAAGATTTTTAGCTCATCAGCATAAAATAGGAATTGGCAGCCTTTGAACACATTGCCGAGGTCATTAATATAGATTAAGAACAAAAATGGACCTAAATGTGACCCTTGGGGTACACCGGAAGTGACTACTATCTCTTTTGATAAGATGTACTTGATTATTTAAACTTTTTGTGTACGTCCACGAAGATAACTGCTGAACCAAGATAGTAAAGGGTTCATAATAAGACATAGTTTTTCTATAAGAATGGAGTGATCTACCCTATCAAAGGCTTTTTTAAAATCGAAGTAAATAGAATCAACTTGAACGCCCGAGTCAACAGCAGTAGCCAAGAAATTAGAATATATTGATAGGTTCGTCATACACGAACGACCTGGAAGGAAACAAGCAAATTGTCCACAACTAGAGACTCAAGGATTTTGGCCATGCAGTCAAGTCCAGATATTGGTCGATAATTACAGATGTCCGCCCTTTCCACATCCTTGTGAATCGCAGTTACATAGGCTTCTTTCCAGATAGTAGGAAACTGACCCAACGAAAAAGAAAGTTGAAAAAGATATGTGAGCGGCACTGCCAGAGTTGGGCTGCAGTGCTTTAAGAAAGTAGGAGGGATATCATCAGGTCCAGCTCCTTTGCGATCGTTAATGTCAACCAGCTTTTCAAAGACCATGGAACTGTTGATGACAATATTTGATATATCCAAACTGAGAAAGCTATTGGTACTAAGCGCTTTGTAATCATATTCCTTACTCGGTAGTCGTGTGTGTCTGTACCTTTTGAAGGCTTTGTTTTTTTTATTTATTAGTTTTATGGTCTTATTAGAAAAGTAGTTGGGGTAGTTAGTAATATGGATTCGAGTTTTCGGCACATATAGATCCACAGCGATATAGAAAACAGCATAGAACATGTCAGTGGCAGCATTAATGTCATTACACTTTAAGAAGTTCCAGTCAATATTTTCAAAGTGGTCGTTCAGTTTATTGTAGTCAGCCTTAAAGAAATTGTATTTAGTCTGTTATAAGTTCGACACTAAATCTGCTGTATTATTTAAGAAAAAATTAATATGAAGAGCTGGATGATATTTGTCAATCTTCGTTAGTGGTGTCTGATTATGAGAAACTGATATATCTGGAAAGTTCGAAAAAATTAAATCCAACATGACATTATTTGAATTAACTACATTGTTAAGTTGTACTAAATCATAAAAACACATACAGTCAACAGGAAGAAACCGTTCCTTGTCGTTTTTAGATGTAAATACAGTGTTCCGATTACTATCGGTAAAAAGACCAAAATAATAATCACTGTTACTGCTTTCAACGGTTTCACTTGAGTTGATTTGAATAAATGAGTTAGTGTACTATTTGGAAAGTGATCAAAAACATAACTCACAGACTGTACATATTCGGGGGATGTAGACAGCATTCAGAATGATGGGGACATCACCAATCCGGACCTGCACCCAAACCTGTGCCACATCACCATCAGGAACCTTGAGGATAATGGAATCCAAAGAGCAGTCGACCGCAATAAGTACACCAACACCTTTCGACATCTTACAGAGAAGTTGGTGGGAAATATCTCTTCACTCGCGATGTGTTCATTCAGCCATGTCTCAGTTAGGATTATAATGCGGTAGTTGGAATTTATTACTTCTTGTTGAAAGGGTATACTCTTAGATCGTAACCCACGGACATTCTGATAGGTGATCAGCATATCGGCATCAGGCAGTCTCACATCTGCAGAGAACACCTGCCTGCGCCGTTCAGGCGTTAAGCAGGAAAGACGCGCTAGGGGAGAGTTGTTGCCTTTAGCCTCGATGAAAAATGTTCTTTATAGTTTTTGTTTAGGATCAAATTTTTGTTAATAAATGCGACCAACTCCCTTGTAGTTCGAAAATCCAAAGTTCCATTTCTGTTTGTGTAGAAGAGCGGCAAGTATACTATGTCTATGATTAAGTCATTTTGCTGGTGAATAAGATTGTTCAAGACTGGTCTATTCAAACAATAGTTACAGCCCACTATTATTAAGTTAGTATTAGAGGAGCACTGTGCAAGAAGGTTAAGCTCATTCTCTGTGATTTTTTGACCTCGTATTACGTTATTGTTGGAGGTAAAAATAACAACATGGTCTTCCTTCGTGAAATTTCTGCTCAACTGTTGACATTCCTGAACAATATCAGAGAACAACAATTTAGGTCTAACCTGGTAATTAATATCAAATCTGTCCTAGAACTAGATATCTGTTAGTATGTAATATACAATTTACAATAAAAATTGAACCAGAAGGTGCGATTGCCTCTCTGGATGTTTTTGGACAAAGGAAGAGGGATGGTTCCTTAGGGCACTCTGTATATAGAAAACCAACAAATTCATAACAGATTTATGAATCGGCGAGACCTTTCTAACCTTGAGGGCATTAGGAAATTGGCCTTTGGCACAATGGTATTTTTAAGAGTTATAATTTCTTTTAAGTTTATGTTGCCATGACCTGGTGTGGATTTAATATTTAATTTATTAATTATTGAGAAGACTTCACCTACACCCATATCATTTAAAAATAATTATTTACAAATATTTTTTCAAAGTTAGATAAATAACCTGATGACTGCTTACTTTTAATACTATTTACAATATCTTTGCCTATGTTAATAAAGTAATTATCAAATATCTCAGATATATAATTTTTTCTTATCAAATATGTAACCTTGGTCTACAGTTGTTTATTTCTGTAACATTACCTACTTTACCTTTTATCAATTGGTTAACAAGATTCCGTTGTTTTTTTTGGATTAGTGTCTGTCTGGCCCCATTTAGTTTCGAAATATTGCTTTTTTAATAATTTATGTTTATTTTCAAGTAATTTTTTTTTGCTCAGAAAATGTATGAGCAAATTGCACTTATAGTACACGTATACAATTTCTCACGCACCCTCATGAATTCTAAGTATTCCTTGGTAATCCAGTTATTATCCTCCCTATATATATTTTATGCTGATATTCTAGTTGCATGATTTTTACTCTCTTCGATCATCTTTCATCAGGCTATTAAAAGAAGTTATATTTTTACACATTACACACTGAATATAAAAAATTATTTTTAAATTTATCTTGATCTTAGATTTGTTATTTCTAACTTTCGTATTTAATATCAGAAATTTTTTTATTTCGAAAATTTTCGACAATTTATAATAAAAAATATTATCATAGATAATAATATCACATTTAGTGTTCTTGTTAGTTAAAACATGGTCTATAAAGGTGGTAGTATCATTTCTTATCAGAGTTGAATGTTCTTCTCCAATCCTATTTTGAATGGTAAACCCATTTAACGTAACTAGATCATTGCTGGATGTAACAGATTAATGTTGAAGTCTCATATAACTATTGTCTCTGATCTATGATTGTTCAACATCACATATCATCATCTACATATATATCACAGATTTTAACCTTGGCTTCCAAAATTTCCACAGGCACTAACTTGTACTATTTATCTTTTAATGAAACTTCACCTAATGCACTTTGAATACTATTCCTAACATATATAGATGTACCTTCGCCTCTAGCCTCCCTGCATAAATGGAAACCATCGTATCCACCAATATTACACTGCTTAGTTTCATTTTCATAAAACCATGTATCGGTTATCAGTAAAATGTCACAGGTATACTGTTTCACATAGCAACAAATTGTATCTAATTTGTTATGTGCACTTTGGACATTAATGTACAATATATTCAGGGCTTTTAATAACGATTTGTTCTTGATTTTGTGAGTTTTGTTTATGTATGACAGTTCTCGCAATAAACAGGCGACCATTTTTATATCTGATTTTTATGTTTTCTTCTCCAGCTTCCATTCTTCGATTTAGGTCTGTCTATAATTTTTTTATCTTTAAAAGCTGTGATTTTGTGAGATCGGCTTTAATTTGTACATTGCTTGGGTTGTTTTTTATATAACAGGTTGTGAAAGTAGGTTTTGGTAGAGCAATCTTCACTGCTCTGGCTTTTGCACCAGGGTGGCTGGCCAACCCTAAAGTCTGTAGTATGTACTTACATTTTCTCTAACAGATCAATAATATGTGCATTGTCATAGTCTATGTATTCTTGTAAAACTTGTCAATAATCTTAGCACCATAACATAGTTCTTCACGAACTGCCACTACTGACACCTATGAACATCAACTAGTATCTTTATATGAAAATTTTAGAAGTGATCTGGGAAGAAAAAAAACTGCATATACAAATGATGGTTTTTTTATTGAGTTTTGTGCTCTTTTTTTTCTTTAAATAACCGATGCTGATGATTTACAAATTAACAGTATTACAATAAGTAATGAATATCACGTTTTTAAACAATACTTAGAGCACAAATAAAATTAAAAATGCGTAGCATAAGTGGTATTAACGACCATGCTAATAAAAAAATTATATATATATATATATGTATATATATACGATATTCTCAATATATACGCGTACTGATTCCTAGTAACCTATACTTTCATTACAGTTAATTAAAATTACATTTTTATCATAATATAAACTCTCATAAATATACACAATTTTGATTTTTTTAAAATGTCTTTTACAATAAAATCCGAAACTACTATTTTCACTGTGCACACATACTTTTCACTTTTAAACTGTGTTCTATGCAGTCTATTTCTGACCAAAATGTACGGACTTCTAAAAATAGCTGAAAATAAAAAGAAAAATTAATCAGTTGTGTTTAATAAGTTATAAATAACACGTTATAGTTATTTATACTATAAGGGATGTAAGTAACAGTTACCAGTCGAAGACGAGTTTGCGCCCGAGCGATAGCGAGAGCTGGCAAAAAAGTTCGAGGTTGGTTAATGTACTTACATCCCATATAGTATATAACATTTTTTCCCCTCCCTGTATTGTATGTTTACAAGAAAATGTTGGATATATTTTTGGATTTTCATTATAATTACATTCGATAGCATTCTCAGTTGCCAGAGCAACATAAGCAGTTTTTTTAAGAATCAGCGAATATTGCTTGTTTATCTCTACTACCGGAAAAGTCGAAAAAAAGGTATAAAGCAGCATATAAATCCTTTAAGAATTGGTGCCAAAGCAAGACGGCTACTGCAGTCTCAGAAATCTTGTTTTTAGCGTATTTCCACGAAAAAAGTGCTATATTGAAGTCCCCATGAAGCCTATGGTGTATTCGATGTTGAAGTCCACCCTTTTTATAGAGGAAAATATAGATATTTCTAAGTATCCAAAACTTCGAGCATTTTTGAAAAGAAAAAATGATGGTTATCGACCCAAAAAATCGAATGTGTTTAACAGGGAAGATGTGAATAAGTTCATATATACATATACTTATTGATGAAGGTCGTAATGGTAATGGGAGTTGCTGGAGCGTGCCGTTCAAATGACTCCAAAAATGGAATGTCATGTACTTTTACAGTGACAAAAAGTGACGACACTCAGGTTTGTCATTTCAAAATAATTCAAGATCCCACATGAGGACTATTAATCCGGGCTTCTTTATGCGATATCAAAATGGAAAGTGCTTAAACCAGCCTGTCGGAAAAAATACGTTTTGTTAATAATGTGAATAGTTGTAATAATTGTACCATTAATATTCATTTCAATTAATATCACCGAATTTTTGTAATATGTTGACGAAATCAAAAATTAAAGCTACTTATAATAATTTTAAATTATTAGTTCTCTAGGGATGTAAGTTGACTTACATCCTGTCGTTAAGGGCAACCAATACCTTGTTGAGTAACTTTCACTTACGTCTGTCAAAGCAGTGTCAAAATAGGTTGCTTACAATACAGGGAGAGGAAAAAATAAATTATATATCAACTAAGGTAATAGTATATTTCATTACAGGTCTACAAACTAGGCTTTTCCCGTGCGCGTGAAAGTGTGAGAACATGGGAATGGTGCAAACACTGGAAAAAGCAGTTAACTGACGTATAATGAACGATATTTTTCATTACATCTTCAATAAAGCTTGAAGATAAATAGGGACATTAACCCCCATATTCACTAGAAAGTTTTAAGAGTTAGACCAGGTCTAGTTGCCATGGTAACAACTCTTGGTTCGGAAGTTGTGTTTCGCTTTTGTCATAATGAGATTTAGAAAATTATTTGTTGATCTGTTGAGAATTTCATCTTAAACCTATAACTGTAAATTTAGACTGGGTCTGACATGTACGGGTTTAAAATGACAGTGATATAATCGAAATCTAATTGACGAACTTTAAGTTTAACAACCTTTTAAGTACCATGGCAACTAGACGTGAATAAGAGGGCTAGTGAATACGGGAGTTAAATTTCAAAATGATTAAGAAGAAGCATTCTTTAATTCGGTTAACCGTGATATGTTGTGTTGAATGTCAGATGTTTGTCAAAATAAAAAAAAATAAATGTGGGCTTATAATAAATAATGTATTTGGGGTGAAACATAACGAAGAGGATACGAAGCCTGAAACTGAGCAAGGTGAGTAAATCAAGCAGTATTACTGGGTACTATTGTACTCCATTAAAATATCTGATTGATTGAGAAGGACGTAGCCGATGCAAACATCAGACAAGTGGCCTTTATTTATGGCAGCATATAGTATGAATTCGCAAAAGACGAAAAATAATGATACCAGTACAATAAAACTAAAAAAATAACATGCCAAATAATAATATAAAAAAGAAACAATAATGCAACAACCTTTATATGATTAAAAACAAATAGACAAAACTTATATAGAGACAGATCGTCCACAATTTGACGATGAGTGAGGCAAGCTTTCTTGTGAAGTTTGAATCATACAGGAAAATAGCTTTTGATTGAAAAAATTCAAGAATGTGAAAGAACGAAAGAAACATTTATTCATGTTACATACACTACAGTGCTTACATACGTCAAAAAAAAATGTTTAAGTAAGGGTATTTTAACACTTCAGAAACATTGCTAATCATTATACATATTACAAGAAACAACTACGATTCTAAACATGTCTAAGAAATTATTAGTAAAGAATTCATCCAATGAGTAGAAACACTTTAATAAGATATTTTTTAATAACCGTTTTAAAACTTTTAGAAGTTAACATTTTAGTGCCAAAGAAAGATATACCTGTTTTTGTTCTGTGAATTCTGTGATATCTTGTATATATGTGGTCAATATTTCTAGTATTGTGAGTGTGCATGTTTTGGTGCATGGTATACTTATGACTATTTTCTTTAACATAAATGAGACACTGCAAGATATAAAGACAAGAAACAGTTAAGATGTTTAAACAAATAAAACTTAATTTGCAATAAGCTCTGTACTCCAATTTAGCAATTACTCTCACCGCTTTTCGCTGAAGGCCAAGTCATGAAGGTTTGAATGCAATATGATGTGGCATATAAGTTAGCATAAGAAATCGATTTTCTCAGTGGCTGCCAAGACAATTGACAGCTTTTGATCATGCCAGCAAAAATCCTGCAGTAAACAGGTAAACAGTTTCAAGTCAATGCCACCAGTGCAAACAAAACTGCAAACACCACAATGACTACCATAAACCTGATTATGTTATCAACAAACAATTCTGCTCCACTTAGGAGATATATAGCTATATAAATCTCTTTAAGAGACCCTCTTTGAAGTCAAAAACAGCAAAACAAGCCGTGTCTTTGCAGAGGAATGTTAATTTTCTGTGAGTAGCCATAATGAGCACTGTTAAATCTGAATTGACTAACCTAAATACAGCTGCAATACAGAATATGCCTAAAGCCACAATAGAATTATCAGAATATTATACAAACAAGTTACATATTTCTTTCACGTTACTAGGGGGGAGATAGCACTGCAGATACATATCCAGATTCTTAAATGAAATGGACAAGATTTCAAGTATATTATATAAATAAAAGTACCAAAAGAAACATCAGGCAAAAAATGGGTAATCAGTAGCATAAAATTTACTAATACAAGGCTACTACAAGTCTTCATATTAATATTATTTATATAACTCACCTGGTTAAGCCAATTTTCGTCGGCCAGAAGTTCATTTAATATACAAGTGGTATCTTTTGTCGGATCTGAACTTCGTTTCTCACTCACACGCTTCGCACACTCTATATACATAAGGTATTTCTGATGAATAACTTTACTTGCCAGCTCCACTCGACTTACACATATTCTACACATAAAAAAGTCCTGCAACAAAAAAAAAATCGTATGGTTAGAAAACTGCTAAATAGAAAAAAAACATTTTTTATAAACTAATGTACAGAGAAATTAACAAAACCTTTGTTGCACGTCTTCAAAATCTATGACGTAATCATTTTTTTTAATGTAAGGACGTAGCCGATGCACGCATCGGACAAGTGGCCCTTCAGAAACGTACACTACAGAATGCTAAACATTCCCAATGGTACGAATTCGCAAATAACGTCAAATAAATAAATAATGAAGTCAATAACTCTAAGAAAAAATATGTCAGATCAGCAAACAAAAATTACCAACAAGAAAGATTTTCAGTTGAAGTAAAATAATACATGAATAATAATAAAACTACACAACTACACAAAAGAAAACGAACATCAATATGTTAATGTTATTATCAATGTCCGGTTAACTGCCTTTTTAGCTGCAAAGTGCTTAGTCTGAAAATATCATATTCTGAGAAGTGACGATTGTAAACGTGAACTAGTCGGTCAACAAATGCACTAAGCCCATAATTTGTTCGGTGGTACCTTTCAACAAACAGCTGTGATTGTCTTGTTCTTCTAATAGGAACTAAAAACGGGACTGATCCCAGCAGCACTTTACAGTCAATCCCTCCATTGACCAATTAATGCAAAAAGACCAGAAGTGCCTTTTTTCTTCTAAATTCAAGGGTTTGAAGGCCGTAAAGAAGAGCTCTAGTATTAGATGACAGACCTTGATATGAGAAATGCAATTTATTTAAGAGGTATTTTGAAAACCTATTTTGCACCTTTTCAATTCTGTCGATGTGACACATGAGGACTCCATATTGTACAAAAATATTCTAGAACTCTACGAACCAATGAGTTATTATAGAGACACCCACAGCTTTGGTATCAGTTACATGTTTCGTATGTCGCTTTATAAAACCCAGTAGTCTAAAACCCTTAAGTACAATGTTATCAATATGTAGATTAAAAGTTATATTTTCATCAAAAATAAAGCCTAGATCCGTGAAAGAACTAACAACTTCAAGGTTTACATTATCTATGAAGTAGGTGGAGGGTATGGGATTAATACGTTTGTTAAAACGGAGCACTTTACATTTCGAGATGTTAACAGAGAGATAATTAGTTCTGCACCATTTGACGAGCCTTTCTATATCAGACTGCAGAGGATTGGAGTCTGAGGAGACTGGTGAAAAGAATTTAAGTCGTCTGCAAATAAGACTTAGAAAATTCGAAACAAGATATTATATCATTTATAAAGAGCAGAAAGAAAACTGGACCAACATGCGAACCCTGCGGGACACTCGATGTCACAAGAATCTCCCTGGAAACTGAACCGCATATGATGACTTGCTGGCGACGATTAAATAAATACGATTTGATCCACTCAAGATATTTTCCACAAAAACCAATTTGCTGTAATATCCCTAACAGAAGCTGATGGCAAACACTGTCATAAGCCTTAGATATGTCAGTGTAAATAATAATAATAATAATAATAATAATCGTTTATTGTTTACTCAGTACACATTATAATACAATACAGTTTTGTACATACACTTTTTAAAAAGAAATAAACAAAAGGCCAGCAAATTCAGAGTTCTGCACGCAGGCAGACTCTGGTCTTAAACAAAGCGGCCGTAAACTTAATTAAAGTATTTTTAAAGACTAGCTAATACTAAAAACGTAAAGAAAAATGTGACAGACAGAGAGGGGGAGACAAGGAGAGAGAGACAGAGAAAAAAAAAGAGAGAAAGCGAGAGAAAATAGAGGAACAGGAAAGATACATGGAGGAAAAGTTGGTTTGACATTGTTCCAAACAGTTATTGTTCATTCAATAATCTTACGGTTAGCTTTTCTTTTAAGATATTAACTGAGGTTGGTAGCTGACTTAAATCTAAATTTAAAGAGTTTATTGATTTAACAATATTATATGAAAATGACGATTTGAAAAATTCGTGATTATGTCTAGGAATATTAAGGGTTTTTCTACGAATATTCAGATGATGAACATCTGTTCGAAAAGTTACTTTATCATATAGATATGGAGGTGAGTGATATTTAATAATTTTGTAATAAAATATTGTCGAATGCAGACTACGCCGATTATACATATTCAACCATGAAAGTTCGTTTAGTTTGTGAGATACTCGATTACGTCTTTTTATTCCAAAGATCAGCCGAATGCAGCAATTTTGAATCTTTTGAATTCTACGTTTGTCAGAATAATCTAGACAGGGGCCATAAACACTATCGCAGTGATTACAATGTGATAGCACTAAAGAGTCACACAAAAGTTTTTTTACATTTTTTTCAAGATATTGTCTATGTGGATAAATTAGTTTTAAAGCAGAATATGCTTTTTTCAAAATAAAAGTCACGTGATCCTTAAAACGCAGTTGGGAGTCGATACCAAGTCCTAAACTTTTTGCTTTTTCATCAATTGGAATTCTGACATTACCTATCTGAAAATTTAGTATGTTACGGAGGTTTGCAGTTAATGTTTTGTTACCAATTAATATGACTGTTGATTTGGAAGGATTAAGTTTTAATTTATGTTTGAAAGATATTTTAAAAAGGGCATTTAAATCAGAGTTCACTTTATTTTCTGCAACAATGTATTCAGATGGTTTAAAAGAGAGGTAGAGTTGTGTGTCGTCTGCATATAAATGATAGTTGGTGTATTTAAGATGTAAGAAAAAAGAGGATGTATATATACTGAATAACAGCGGTCCCAAAATACTTCCCTGGGGAACTCCAGTTATAACACTGAGAGAGTCAGACATATTATTTTTTATTTTAACTCGTTGGGTTCTACCACTTAAAAAAGATTTAATTAAATTTGAAGACTGCTGAGAGAAACCAATATAATGTAAAATTGATATTAATATTTTATGATCTACAAAGTGTATATATTTCACTGAATAACAGCGGCTCCTAAAAAAAGTACTTCCGTAGGATTATTTACTTTGGGAAGAGGGGTAACAAATGCTTTTTTCCATGCAATTGGAAAATAATTCATTACAATACATTCATTTACAATATGTTTGAGATATTCGACTCCAGTTATAACACTGAGAGAGTCAGACATATTATTTTCTATTTTAACTGTATAGTGTAATATTCAACTGATGTTTCATTATATTCTACTTCTTTGAATTGTATTTTCTTTAACATTATTAGAATAAAAGTTTACATCATTGGTCGCATCAGTATTTTTGGAAGAATTTACAAAATATTTATTAAAGTTTTTAAACTATTTTTCTTTAACACTTAAAAAATATTTTTTCAATTAAATTTTTCTTAACTGTTTGTAATATTCCCATTTGGTGAGAGAAACCAATATAATGTAAAATTGATATTAATATTTTATGATCTACAAAGTCGAATGTCATTTATAGTATAAATAAAGTCTAACGGGAACATTTCTAAATCACGTTGAAAATATTAAGTTAATATTTTTTAAGGATCTGAATGTTATTTTGCGTGGTATTTCTGTAACTGGGGTACATTTTATTTCGCAGAAGACTGCTAAATGATCCGAGAAAGGGCATTCGAAAGTTCCTTTGTTAACAATACTGCTCGAGTTTGTAAAAATTAGGTCAATTAATGAGATTGATAAATTATTTATACGCGTGGGTTCTGATATTATTTGAGTTAAGTTTAAAGGTTCAACAATTGAGGTTAGTTGATGACATAAGGAGTTATTTATTTTTAGGAAATCAATATTAAAATCTCCCATGCAGTGTATATTGTCATAATTACTAAATATATCAATTAAATTTTGTTCAAATCTTCCAAAAAAAGATGCAGTGTCTGTGTTAGGTGGTCTATAAATTATTCCAACTGCGTGTATCTCGCTCGCGATATGCAATTTCAACCAGATGCTTTCCAGACATTCGTGAGATTCACTAAGTATGACATCATACTTTAAACTACTTTTCATATATGCTACAACTCCGCCTCCTCTACGCAGAATGCGATCATTTCTAACAACGTTATAATTAGGTAAGTTTATTGCATCCTTGTTAATATTCGAATTTAGCCAACTTTCGGTTATGGCAATGACATCAAAGTGTTTATTTAAGAAAAGGTCTTTAAAATCTGTGAAATGTGCGAACAGAGATCTTGCGTTTATATGCGCAACTTTAAAAGACATTCAAACCAACAGTCCCTGGGAATTATAAGTAATGTTATTAAGATTTACAAAAACAGAAAGGAAAAGAAAATAGAATATTATAAGAAAGAATAATATATAAAAGCAAGTAAAGGCAGAAAGGAAGGAAAAAGAATAGTAGATTAGGAAGCTTAATATATAGAAGTAGGAAAAACAAATAAATTTTCCTTTAAATTAGGAATAAGACAAAAACGGGCATCAATCTGCATGCTTGCCTTAACGTATCTATTAATCCATTAACTATATTTGACAATTCCATTTCTTATGTCTTATGAATTATTTTGATTGAACTGCGGAAATTACCAAAATAAGGAAAAATTTGCTTATTGTATAAAGTTGAGCTTTAAATAAATTTAATTAATCCAATTCTCAAAAAGGCCTGTTAAATCTGTGACAAATACATAATAGAAACGTAATAGGCATTTATCGCAAGTATATATCAAATTACAAATAAGAATTAAATCATACATATTAGAAACATAACAGGAATTTATCCCAAGTATATATCCAATTACAAATAAGAATTAAATCATATATTTAAATTATTTTTATTGAAAAACGGAATTTACTAAATAAAAAAAAATACTTATTCTTATAAGGTTTTTGATCAAAAGTATTAATATTAGCACTCACACACAGTTTAGGTACCTACTTCAAAGAGAAAAAAAATCGAGAAATATAAAAGTATATATCCTCAGTATATAGGAGGAGAGCTCCTCAAATAAATAATCATAAAATTATAGATATTTAGATTATTACCCAGATATAACCTATTTTCAAAGTCAATTAGAGTTCTTGTAAAATTTAAACCTAGTTCCTTTCTCAGAGAAAATGTTAACCTTAGTATACACCCTCATTTAAAGCACAAAATGGGAGTCATGAAAACATAAATTCGACTTAAATCTTTTGTAGTAATAAAAATGGAAAATGCATTCTCCTAACCACAAAAGTAACAAATGATAATGCAAACAATCCTCCACCGCATTATGCATTGTTTACCCTGAGCAAGATTTATTTAATATTAGGTTGTTTATATACACAATATATACATGTTTACATCAATTGACAATAATAATTGTAAACGTAAATCGTAATAATTAATAAGACGGAGATTAAAAGTACTTACATATCTTCACTGTGCATCACATAAATATTTTTTTAAGGTAAACACTCATTTAGGCGAAAATTTTTGCAGATCTTGTTCCGATAAGATACGATGCACTGTTTCACCCACCTTTATTAAAATAACACCCTTAGAACACCACACTTGTCTTTTACTAAACGCGTTAACTGCTTTGTTTAATAATTGTAGACGGTACTTGGTTAGATCCTCTTGGATTTGAATTCCGGTAGACTTTAATTTATTTCTATGTTTTAGGACAAGGTCACGAGCCCTGTCTCTAGAAAAACGAACCAATACTGCAGGCGGTCTAGGGTTCTCGATGTTTATTGTTTTGGAAGCAATCCTATGGCATTTTTTTATATCGGTATCGGAGATAGAATTTATTTTTAGCGTATTTTGGAATAAATCGAGAATGATTTTTTGCAAATCTTCATCCTTTGTATTTTTAATACCAAATATACGTAAATTAAGGTTACGGGAAAATTGTTCGGATGACTCCATTTGTTTTTCCAAGGTGCATTTCCATTGCATAAGACTATCACACTGTTTGGTAAGGTCGTTGATTGCAATCTGTTGCTCCCTTATGGCCTTATCATATTTTTCTGACACGGAAGCCAGAATCTTTTCGGATATTGCTTTTACATGCTCTTTTGTGATTATTGTTTTGGCTTCATCCTGAAATAACTTCCGAATTATATCGATGTCCTTCGACGTCAAACCCATAATGGCGGCACACCCGTTCACTTTCTGGAATTCGTTTTCAAGCGGGAACACTTATGTTTGCACTGAGGATAACAGTTTTTATAAAAACATAATATGCACTATACCTCTACTTCAAACAAGTGGTAATTGCACTATTTATGAACGTTTAGGAAATAAAACCTCATAGAACTATTCAACCGTTCTGTTAATATCAGGCTCAGACAATAAGAAAGACCAGTCGGATTGCTTATAAAAAATATCCAAATTGACGAAATTTGCTTTATGAAACTGGTAAACACTTACTTGATTTTGATTTCTTATCGGCGAAACATATTTAATTTTATATTTCACTTCAATTGCTGGATGGTAGGGGTCAATCTGTACAAGAGGAAAATTTGAAGATGAAATGAAAAGACTAAAAAAGTCATCACCAAATAGCAGATCTAAAATTCTGCCCATGTGATTGCATAGAGAATTCATTTGTTGTAATTCAAGAAAACTCATTGTCACAAAAAGAGTTTCAGAAGCTAGGGACGGTGTAAACATTTTGGAACCAGTGAATTGTCTTCATAGATCCATTCCACCGAATCATGGCACAATGTTGCCGCGAAAAATTTCCTATGAAGGTCACGCTTTCACTTTGACAAATTAAACTGACATTTCATTTTCTAAATTTCAAGCACATTTAATATAACAATTGTATTTTTAATAGAATGTATAAAGTAATCAGAATCTTGAAAAATCATTAACAAACAAACAATCATATTTCATTCCAAATGACAAAACATTGATAAGCATGTTCTTGTGATACTTTGATGCATCGAGGTTAAACATTTCTTTAAGATATTGAAATAAAAAATCCAGGACCAAACTAAAAAAAAAATTAAATGAGCTTCCAAAGAGGAAACATCCGATTTTAAATCTGAGTACACCAACTTGTAGAGAAAAACTAGCTATACAAATTTGGTTTTAAAAGTTTTAATTTAACTTTAATACTATTCAGGTCAATAAAGATTTTAATTTTGGGATTTTTTTATAAAATACTGTGTAGATCTAAACCAACTATGTATAACTGAATTCTGAATAACCTCTAAAAATGGCATATTTTCTCTTAACAGATTTTGTAGCTTTTACACTATCGTACTGATTTGGAATACTTCAGTAGAGAATGTATGTAAAAAATGTTATTAATTACGCTATACTTACTCGACAACCTTAAAATATATTTGACACCCACCTTTTCGTTTATGGCATTAGGATCGGGCTGACAGCCCTCCAAAGTGGTTGCGTTGTAGGGCTGCCCGTACATGATCACCCTGACAGCTACATTGTTGCGACCGCAGGCCGCGCACGTCCGCGCCTGCGCGTCCGCCGGTCCTATCTCGCGCAGGACATTGAAACAAGGCCACGTACACACCGCCGCCTGGAGGTTGGGAGGCCAATGAACCAGGTGCAGCAGTTTCTGTTTTTTACTCTCCGTTATTTCGTCGATCGTCTGGACGTTCGTGAGGAAGTACTCGTCTGGAATAGAAAAAATACTTTGTTAAATGTTCAGGCAGTGCCGGACTGGAAAATTAATTGCCGAAGCTAGCAGAGATAGAAATAAAAATATTATGAAAAAATTTGTACAGCTCTTAAAATTCTACAATTTGAAAATAATTTTAAGTATACAGGTTTGCTCAAAAAGTCTTAGTGGATCAAAATATACCTTTTTCCAAAGAATAGCCTGTTTATTATTTGTGATTGCTTAAGCCATTCTAGACCAGCGACCGCCCCGTGGTTTGACGTAGATGCATTTACAAGATAGAGGGAAGCTTTGTGTAAATCGGTGTTCTAGAACTCAAATGTGATACAAGCAAGTACACATTCAAATATTTATTTTCGTGTAGTTTTTTATCAAGTAAGTATGGATAGTTGTCTCTGAGAAGACTGCTAAAGGGGGCTCAACAAAATAAAAAGGTTAGCGATTTCTATTCTAGACAAATTTCATGTGATATTCCTTATACCTAAATTCAACAGTCTCAAAAATATTGACATTCTGAAATGAAATTAAATCAGAATATTAATTTACGATTTTTATTCGATAAAGGCAAAGTTTATTTAATTAAATTTTGAAAATGTCTTTGCACTGTCTGACACTGGGCTAAACGATAATAAAATTCAGTAGTTACATTTTGAAGCATTTACTCTGCTCTTAACCCAGATTCTTCAAGAAGGCGATGGCAAAGCTAATCTAAATCTTAGGATTTAGTGGCGTAAACCTTGTTTTCCAAATGTCGCCAAAAGAACTAATCTACAGGCGATAAGTCTGATGACTTCGCGGTCCTTTCTATTGCCCTTCTTCCTCTCCTCCGGTTATGTCCTGACTTAATTTAATTTGAATATGCCTATATTTTCCAATAGATATAGGGAAAAAGTCTACCCTCATACACTACAACTTTTTGAGCAACCTGGGATACTGAAAGATTTTTACAGCAAGCTTTTTACACACACTGTTCAATGAGCAATTAACAGCGATTCATTGGTCTAGATGAATAAAAGTTAGCAAACGGATTTACTAGAATGATCTCTCTTTCTGATGTTTGCTTGGTGTGTAAATCCTTCTCAAAACAATTAGGTAAAAGCATTTGCTACAACTTTATTCCTCTGACCCATTATTAAGAACAAAAAACTAGATTTATATCTAATAATAAAAAATAATAATAATCTATTATTAGAAACATTTTTAATCAACTTAATATTATTTATTCCTATTTGGTGATTGTTTTCAAAAGCATGTTGGGCAACGCTTGACTTTTCTGTTCTTCCGTATTTAAAATGTGCAATGTGTTCTTTAAAACAAATGTTTATGGAGCGTTTAGTTTGCCCAACATATTTTAGATTGCAGTCATTACAGTTAATTTCATAGATGAGGAGTAGCATCTTTCAAGTCGACTTTGTCTTTAGGGTTTCCAAGGAGATTTTTCAAACTGTTCTCCGTTTTGTAGGCTACTCTAAAACCTACGTTTTTAAATACTTTTTCTAGACCTCTCGTATATCTGGGATCATATGGGATTACTATGCATTTTTTGAGAGCCTCAGGTGCTTGAAGAGTAGTGGCATCTTTTAAGATTTTCTTACACTTAAGTCTATTTACTAATTTATGTACAAAATTATCATTATATCCATTACTTTTAGCTATATTTTTAATCCGATTCATTTGCTTGTTAAAACGTTCTTTATTTAATGGAAAATTGACTAACCTGTGACTTAAGAAATGAAATGCTGCCATTTATACCTATCAGTATTAGTAAATTTCCTATAAATATCAAATTCTAATTTATCGTTATTTCTAATAACTAACGTGTCGAGAAAAGGTAATTCCCATTGTTTTCCTTTTGGAACGTAAAATTAATGGAAGGATATTTATTGTTTAATGTTTCTAAGAAAGTGTCCAAATTTTCTGTTTTAGTATCAAAAATAGCAAATATATCGTCTACGTATCTATACCACACCATTGGGAAATACCCGAGTTCTTTTTTGAATTTGGTTTCTAATCTACCCATAAACAAATTTACAAAAAATGGAGATAAGCAATTGCCCATCGCAGGTCCCTCAAATTGTTTATAATATTTATTGTTAAACTAAAAAAAAATTTGATTTATACATAATTTTGTGAGAAGCAAATATTCATCAATAATTTCTTTCTTCAAATTATTGATTTCAAGTAGATCCTTTAGGTACTCTAAAGCTAGTGGTATGGGTACACTAGGAAACAATGAGCTTACATCAAAAGATATTAAAATTTCACCTTCTTTTAAGTGAACATTCTTAATTTTATCTAAGAATTCTAACGAGTTAATAACCTCAAAGTTATCGTACTAGATATTTAATTTGCTGAATTCTTCTACTAACCATTTTGAAATATTGTACGTTGGTGATCCAACAGCTGAAACAATAGGTCTCATGCACTTCCCAGGTTTATGGATTTTGGGAAGGCAATACATTTTACATAACTGTGGGTTACTCTGTGTTAGTTTGAATTTTAGTTTATCGAACACAAGGTCTTTACACTGTTTTAAGGTACTTTTTACTTCTGTTATCATTTTTGATAACGGGTTTTTCTTAATTAAATCGTAAGGACCAGTTTGAATCAAATTGTCTACTCTTTCAAAATAATCTGTTTTGTCTAGTATAACAACCTTATTTCCTTTGTTAGCTTTTAAATAAAAACATTCTCTTTTCTTCAGTCCTTGGATAACTTCAGTATTTTTACGAGAAACATATTTTGACCTGTTGTTAAAAACGTTTTTTGAGATTTGATTTCTGCCTCTCTAATGAATCCCTTAGTTGACTCTGGCACGTATTGAATGGAACTTTTGATATTCTCTATAATAGTTGGTAAACTATTTTTTGCTGGACGCTCTGCAAAATTCAAACCTTTATTCAAAAGGACGATTTCTCTGTTATCAAAGGACCGAGAAGAAAGGTTTTCTAAAATGTTCTCGACTTCCAAAGAAATTTGTTTTTGTGGTTTCAACTTTCCCAGTTTGTTTTTAAGTGAACACATTTTCTTCAAAAATTTGGCATCAATAACTACGAACATTTTTCTTTGGAAATCTAACCATTGTTTAAATTCTAAATTACTAAGCTTATAGGTGAGTTTTTCGTTTACTTGACAAGGGTGCAGTCGGGTGCAACCAAGTGTGACCACATTTACCTATAAATAGTCTCGGCTAGGATAAGTTACTTTAGTTTATATTATCTGCTGATGATGCTAACTTGGTTAGCGAAATGCGCGTCCAGAACGTAACAAATTGTGGTGTAGTCTGGTTAGAACTCTTGTATTTTGATCTTCCACCACAGGTTCCAGTGTTAGGACTTAACATTTAAATATCTTAATTACATTCCAAAATAGACCAAAAGAATATATAAAAAAAACTGAATAATTTATGATATAAATAATATGACATAACTCAGTAATGATACTAGAGGGTGTTTAAAAAAACATAGGCCATCGCATAATGGGAATTCCTTTACACAAAAATGTTATATAGACATGGGTCTAAATTTAAGATATCGGGTATTAAAAAAAAAAGTTTTTTCCCTGTATATTCAAACTGGATTATTAGATTTGAATGAAATTCGATGTTGCATAACAACTTAATGAAATATATTTGTTTATGATAATCTGGTTTGAATATACAGGGACAAAGCCAAATATTAAATATAATATTCAAGATGGCGCCGAGTCATCCAATAGTGAAATCCAAGTCTGTATTTAATTTAAAAAAGTTGATGTTGGTAGCCCGAATCGGAAACGTCGGATTGAAAAACTAACCAATTTGTAGAGGAGAAAAAGTGACAATGATCAAATAAAAATTATTCTCATCTGTCATTTCAACTAAGCCTACAAACATAGAAAAACCATAAGTTATTTTTTTAGTTTTTCTAAAATTGTAGGCTTAGTTGAAATGACAGATAAAAATAATTTTCACTTCATCGTCACTTTTTTCTCCTCTATAAATTGCTGAGGTTAGTTTTTCAATCCCACGTTTCGGATTCGGGCGACCACCATCAACTTTCTTCATTTTAAATACAGATCTTTTTCCAGAGACATGGAAGCTTTCTTATGTTTGTCCGATTCACAAATCTGGCAGTAAAAATGACGTAACAAGATACAGACCAATCAGCATTCTGTCGGCAATCCCGTTGAAAAAATTCACAGCCGGGAGGTCTGTTGACACAAATCTGTTTCTCTTTACAAATTTTATAAATTCATCATTTGAAAGCAGTGCAGAAACTCATGCAATATACACTGACTTCAGTAAAGCCTTCGATAAGGTAAACCATAACATCCTTCTTTCAAAGCTCTCTAGTTATGGTGTTTCTGGATCTTTGCTTTCATGGACGAAATCTTATCTTACTAACAGAATGCAGCAAGTCAAGATTGATGGCTATCTATCTTCATGTTTCCATGCATCTTCCGGAGTACCTCAAGGCTCTCACTTGGGTCCCCTTCTTTTTAGCTTATTTATCAACGATTTAGGATTCTTGCTCTCCTCAAGTTTTCTGCTTTTCGCTGATGACATGAAATTGTATCGTCGGGTGACGTCCACTCACGACATGATTACTCTACAAAATGATCTTAAAATTGTATATGATTCGTGTCAGCTTAATGACATGTCCCTCAACATTAACAAGTGTTATTATATAAGATTCAGAAGACTGATCGATAAAGATCCTTTTCAGTATATATAATGTCACTTTATCTGAAGTTTCTGTTATAAAAGACCTTGGCGTATAGTTAGATACTCGGTTAATGTTTACTGAACATTTTGAAATAGTCATTGGTAGGACTAATAAAATGTTGGGCTTTATTAAGAGAGCTACTAGAGACTTTACAAGTATATGCGCTATCAAAATTCTGTATACATCACTAGTCAGATCCGTTCTTGAGTCTTCATGCATAGTTTGGTCACCTTACTATCAGACCCACATCAATAAGCTCGAGAATGTGCAACATAAGTTTATAAAATTTGCAAGGTATAAACTTTTCCAGAGTAGTGTGTGTCTCAGTGATGACCAAACTATGAATTACTTAGACTTAACTACTCTAGTTCGTAGAAGGGAATACTTTGATGTCTGTTTTGCCTTCAATATCTTTAACTACCACATAAAAAGCTCAGAATGTCTTCAGTGTTTTTATTTACACATTCAAAATTACCGGACACACACATTCTGCACATTCCATATTGCCGAACTTGGTACTTATTATTTAGTCCAGTTAATAGAATATCTGCTAATGTCAATAAATTCTATGAAGGTCTTGACTTCTTTAATTTATCACAAGTAAACGAAATATCTTAGGTTAGGTTAGGTTAGGTCTGTAATCTCTGTATAAACTTCAAATGTATTTTTATACGTAAATAAATAAATAAATAAATAAATAAATAAATAAGATCTGGATTTTTTATTTCACTATTCGATGCCTTTTATAACCTTAAATTATATTATGACAAAGAAGTCATATCAAACCATTTGATTTTTTTGAAAAAATCCGTATTATCTGAAGAAAAACCGCCATCTAGTGACCACTAATAGACTCATTACGGTACAGTTAATAGCTCTACGTGAAAAGCAAAAAAAACGTAGAGATATAAACGTTCAAAAGAAAAGTTTCACCTTCCCCCACCACTTTATTATTGAAAATAGAAGAAATGCTAAATAGCAAAAAGTCGCATAATTGCCTGAAGAATACAATGCTTATATTTCCGACAAACCTTAATCAGAAAAATTCAAGAGAAAATCGGCATTTCCATTTTTGAGTTGCTGTTACGCCCCCTAGCGTCCATTTTTCGAAATTGAAAATAATTTTCAGCGATTTCTCTTGGTCGAATTACCCATAAATATTTTTTCCCTGTAATTGTGTGATCAACGGTTATAGAGTTATGGTCGAAGATCATTCTTAATAGAACACCCGGTAAAATGTATTAGAAATAAAATCCCAGACCTTGAAATTCTTAATTAACGAACATTGGTTAAAAAATGAGGAACTTGAAATTTGTTCTGTGTCGGAGTACAATATTGTCTCTGGTTTCTGTATGTCCAGAATGATTCATGGTAGAGTCTGTCAAGTCACTTCAAGAAATTTGTCGTGCAGACACCACCGAATACGCGTTCCAAAGTTTTTTTAAGTTTTAATCTAGAAATAGTGGTCAAATATATATGTGTTTGGTGTCATTTTGATCATTAAAAATTGAGTTTTTTTTCGTGGGCGAAAAATACAACTATAATTAGTTATTTGATAGTGAAAAATCACTTAAACATCAAATTTAAGTAGTGTTAAATATATAAAGCTGTTCATAAAAAACCGACATAAAATAACAATACACTCACTACTTATCAGCTAATCCCTTTATCTATGGAACAGATTAGTTTGGAATCATCTTTTTTGTGATTTGTCGAAACTGTAAAAACTATTAACATTTACTGTTTGCAATTGTTACTTTTATTTGTAAATAAACTGACCCACGTGCAGTTTGAGTTCATTGACCTATTATATTTTTGTTTACATTTTGATATTGGGATTTTAATTCCAACTCTGGACAGGACTGTAACAAACTTTTTGTTGATGCTTAATTCATCATTATGAGTGGCAAAGAATGTTAAAAATCATCCACATGCTTCAAGTGCTGTGCAAATAAGGAGTTCTCTGGTTTTGTGTTACATGTTGTAGCGTTTTCCATCCTAGCTGTATTAATAGAAAGTTATTTTAAAGTAATACAGAGTTACAAGGTCTATTGCTCAAAAAAATGTGAAGATCAAGATTTGGAAATTAGAAAAAAACTTGCTGAATATGAAAAATGTCAAGACAGATTTAGGGTGCTAAATGAGAAGATGCAAAAACAAGCACACCTACATGAAAAAATATTAAACCAACAGGAGGAACAGCTTAATGAACAAAAGCGGGAAATTGAGAATTTGAGCAACGATCTTAAAGCCAAAGAGTCTTTCCTATTAAGGCAGAGAAAGCAATCACTAAGTTTTCAAGAGGATGTTGAGGAGGCAGAGCAAAAATTCGAAGAAAAGTTAAAACAAAAATCTGCAAGTATTGTGTTATTAAATAAGAAAATTTCAAGCATTGAAGAAGAAAGAAATAAATACAAAGAACTAAATATGTCTCTAGAAAACAAACTTTTGTTAAGTGAAGAAGAACGTGCTAAAGGAAAAAGAAATTTAGAGGATCTTAAAGAGATAAATACAGACATGATAAATTCCATCAGGGTCTTTGAAAGTGATATAGATGCATATAGACAAGAAGTGGAAACCCTTAAGAATGAACTTCTTCAGAGGGCTTTGTTGCATGATGAAATTAATAAACAAACCAACCAATATTAGCAAAACAAAGTGGTAAAATAATTATACTGGGTGATACTTTGGCTTAAAATTTTCGAGCAGGTCTAGACAAGCACTTAAGTGATTTATTTACTATAACAGCAGTGGTAAAGCCAAATGCCTTAATTGATGATGTAGTTGGAAATATTTTAGAATGGACTAATAATTATACCAAAAAGGATTATGTGGTTGTTATCGGTGGTTCAGCAAATCTTTTACAAGGCATCAGAGTAGAAGAAGAAACAATACAAAAACTTAAGATTGTGAGTGATTATACAAATTTAATTTTGTTTTCTGTGCCGCTCTTTAGCAATAACATTGTTTTAAATAATTTTATTAATGAACACAACAAGATGATTTATAGTAAATTAGGAGTAGTGAATAAGAATGTTCAGTTAATTCATTTTAATGCTATTGTAAGTTCATCATATTTTATTTGTAGACATAATTTGTACATTAAGTTTAATGGGGTGAGTTTAGTAACACAGGCATTAAAAAAATTAATAGTTAAACTCCAAGGTCGAAATTTTACCAATGCCCATCCTAATGCTTGTAGAATGGATACTTTCAATGTTGAAAATGCCAATGCTTTTATGAGCAATGGTTCTTTTTTAGGAATTTCTTAATATTAGTGAATTCACAAAGCTTGCTCTCTAAATTCGATCAATTTCATGATTATATTGTAAATATGTTCCCAATGGTTGTTTGTTTAACTGAAACTAGACTTACAGAAAATATTAATAATTTTGAAATAGAAATTATAGGGTATAGAATTATTAGGGTGGATAGCGATAGCAGACACACAGTCGGAGTTGTAGTATATATAAGTAACAGTATTGATCTTGTAAGCATTGAAAAATATCAGTATCAGAAGAATTATTGGTTTGTCATATTTAAAATTTGTGTTGTTGGAAAAATTTATATATTGGGCTGTTTGTATCATTCTCCAAATGCAAGTCACAGTGAGTTTTTTGTCAGATAACATGCACCTGGTTACAATTGTGGGTGATTTTAATATTGACTGGTTGTCTAATAGTACTTATTCAGAGAAACTCAGGAAAATTCTTAACGATGTAGGCTTTCAACAAACAGTAAAAAAGTTTACACACCCAACTGATAAAGGGGGAAGTATAATTGACTTAGTTTTGACAAATAATGCAGATATTTTACACACTTCAGTATCGGAAACGCCACGTATTAGTGATCATTTTATTGTTAATGTAAATATTCAGTATAATGTAATAAACAAAAATAATTTCACTTAAAGTACGAGGGGTAGAGTAGATTATGAGGAGGTGAATAACAGACTAACAAGAATTGATTGGAAATATTCGGGAAATATAGATATTGATCAAAAATATGAATATTTTTATAATATTATAAAAGCGGTTTTAAACCAGGTTGCAGCAAGGAAAGAAACGGTGATAAGAACTAATTACAAAGAATGGTACAGTGAAAGAGTAAAAGAAGCAATTAATAATAGGGACAATAGTTACAAAAAGTAAAAACGGGATAAATCAGTGCAAAATAAAAAGGACTTCAAAAAACTTAGAAATAAAGTTGTATCAGTCATTAGAGAAGAAAAGAAAAACTATTATTATAATAAAATTGACTCAACAAAAAAATAATCCTAAAAAAATGTGGGAAACTTTAGGTGAATTGGTTAAAGGAAAAAAAGGAAATAAGGGATATATTGAAAAGATTGAAATTAATAACAAAATAATTAAGAATCCTAAAGATGTTGCAGGGCATTTAAATAAATATTTTGTAGAAAGTATAAACGATATTGTAAATAGTATCAATAAAACTACTGTAGTGATAGAGCCAGTCTTGAACATAAATAGTGAAATACCAGAATTATCTTCATTTCAATTGGTCACCTTTAAAGAATTGCATGATATTGTACTTTCCTTGCCAAATAAAGGTAGTTCTGATGATATAACTGCAGAGTTTATAAAAAACACTTATTTTAGTATTGAAAAGCCACTCCTTCATTTAATAAATTCTTCTCTAGAATTAGGTAAAGTCCCATCTCTCTTAAAATTGGCTACAGGTGTCCTAATTCAGAAAGGTAAAGGTGCAGCTAAGGCAGATAATTTGAGACCCATAAATATGCTGGTAACTCTTGATAAAATCATTGAAAAAGTTGTATATAATCAGTTAATAGATTACCTCACAACCAACAATATTTTGATCCAAAACCAGTCAGGATTTCGAAAGGGTCATAGTTGTGAGACTGCCATTCAAAATATATTATATGACTGGAAATGTTTACTTTTGTAGGATATACATGTTCTTAAACTTTGACGTATTTATAATGTTGACTATATATTGTAATTTTACAGATTTTGTTTGTTTTTAAAAGAGTGTACTGTTCTGTTTTAATAAGTTTTATTCTATTGAATCGATGTATCGTTATTTTAATTTTAATTTTTATATTTGACATATTTAATAATTTTGTTTACATTTAATTTAATGGATATGCCTTACAATTGTTTGTTTATACATACTTGTATTATTAGCCAGGTGCTAAATAAAAGAATTATTATAAGAGAAAAGCTACCAAATTGAAAAAAAAAAATTTTAACACCCTATATCTTTAAAATGAATCTATGTATACATAACATTTTTGTCTTATTTTATGTCAAAACATCTAGTGCCTGTTTTTTTTTAAACTCTGTATCATAGTTGTGAGACTGCCATTCAAAATATATTATATGACTGGAAATGTTTACTTGATGATAACTATGCGATAGGTGCCGTTTTTCTAGATTTAAAACGTGCTTTCGAAACTATAGACAGACAGAGATTAATAAGAAAATTTAAAAAATATGGTATAGTGGGTAAGGCACTAGACTGGTTAGCGGATTATTTGCAGAGTAGAAGACAGGTAACAAAAGTTAATAGTGAGGTGTCGGAGGAATTGTTAAATAGTAATGGCGTACCACAAAGCAGTGTTCTTGGTCCCTTGCTATTTATTCTTTATATAAATGATATTGGTACAGTGATTAAAAGTTGTTCAATACATTTGTTTGCTGATGATACGTTAATATATTTTTTTTCAAAAGACTTAAATCACTTAATAGAAGTAATTAATATAGAATTGAATCAGCTAGAAATATGGTTAGGTCAAAATTCACTCAAGCTTAATACACAGAAAACCAAATTTATGCTAATAGGTAACAATAAGATACACAAAGACTTTCAGCAGGAAAATCTAAAAGTTAAAATAGATTCTTGTGAGATTGAGGTGGTATAAAGTATCTTGGCTTTGTAATTGACTGTTACCTTAATTTTAAAGATCATATTTTGTAAATAATTGAAAAAATGGCAAACAATATTAATTTTCTATCAAGAATTTCTACATCTCTGTCTCAATGGGCAAAAATTACTGTTTATAATACCTTGGTCTTACCTCATCTAGTGTTCAGTTCGTCAGTTCTTTTTTTAGTAAACAAGAATGAGATCAGTAGGCTTCAAAAATTACGAAATAGAGCTATGCGTATAATATTACAAGAAAAAATGGACTGTTAGGAAAGTTAAATTGGCTCCCTGTTGAAAAGTTTTTGAAATATCAGACCATGGTATTTGTATACAAAATTAAAAATGGAACGACGCCTGAATATTTAAGGGAACGATTATTCACTAACGAAATGGTTCATTCATATCCAACCAGACATAAAGAAAACTTTTATATCACTAAAAAAAAAAAAAACAAAAACTACCTGTAGATATTAGAAATATAAGTAGCTTGAATACATTTAAACATAGGTAAAAGAATCATTTGAATGGAGAGTGATACATGAAGCAAAATAAAATAGTTAATTTTAATGAGATGTAATATTTAGCATTGTTTTCTTTTGAATAGGTTTGTAGGATATACATGTTATTAAACTTTGACGTATTTATAATGTTGACTATATATTGTAATTTTACAGATTTTGTTTTTTTTTAAAAGAGTGTACTGTTCTGTTTTAATAAGTTTTATTCTATTGAATCGATGTATCGTTATTTTAATTTTAATTTTTATATTTGACATATTTAATAATTTTGTTTACATTTAATTTAATGGATATGCCTTATAATTGTTTGTTTATACATACTTGTATTATTAGCCAGGTGCTAAATAAAATAATTATTATTAGAGAAAAGCTACCAAATTGAAAAAAAAAAATTTTAACACCCTATATCTTTAAAATGAATCTATGTATACATAACATTTTTGTCTTATTTTATGTCAAAACATCTAGTGCCTGTGTTTTTTAAAAAACTCTGTATATTAGGTAAAATATTAAACATGAATCTGAGTCCAAATAGATATGCCTGTGTGTTTTACTTTTAAATATAATAGGAAATACATCTGAACAACAGTAAGAAACTTACCCTTCTCTTGGAAAATCTCCATAAGGAAATTACTATCAAGGGCTTGTGAGATCAGAGTCTGTATGTACACTTCGAAATTGTCCTGATAACTCTCGCACTGTTTCATACACTGTTCCTGTATTTTAGGGTCTATAATTGTCATTTCTTTCTTCAGAAACTCGACTACCGTTTCTAATTGACTTTGCGACTTATATTTCACTGGCACAGAAACGTATTGCTTTTTGCTCTCAGAAGTCCATGATGTATACTAAAATGTTTCAAAGAAAACTATAGTAAAGTTGGTCAGGAAAAGAGCAAATATAAGTCATTGGACTAACACAACCAACCAAGGGCGGTCATATTTAATTTTCGAGAGGAAGGGGCATTCGTTTAAAAGATAGTCGTTATAGCCGTGGGTCGGTATAAACAAACATATTTATTACTAAAAAACTATTTTTTATTTAAAAAAAGGGGGAGCACGCCCCCCTCCTATGACTGCCCTTGACTCAAACCAGAAAGTACATGAACACTGTTTATATTCCAATATTTTTTGACCTCTTAAACAAATATACAGGGTGACAAGCGAATGAACCTTATCAACGCCTGAAGGAGCAGGGGAGAATCTCGTCAAAAATCTTCCCGTGTCATAGGCGTGCGAAGTTATTTTAATCAGATTATTATTCATTAATATATATGACAATAATAATAATAATAATAATAACGATAATAATAATAATGATAATATCAATAAATATTACTTTTGGACTTCCCTCGTAAAAGGGAAGATTGTAATCATGAAACCACCGAGATTTTTGCAGATTCTTAAATTTTTGGGTCTCTATACCTCGGAAAACATGTTCTCCCATTTCCATCGCTCTGTCTGTCGGTCTGTCCATCTGTATGCGGCATAGCTCAAAAACTATTTATCCACTATCTTTAAAATTTGGTCAAAAACCATAGATCATAAGAGGATAAAATGGTAACATTTTGGTGAAAATCCATTAAGGCGAGACAAAATGGCGGTCTAGTGAAATATTATTACTAAGAAATACTAAGATTATGTGGAAATTAGCTGGTAAATGTTGGTTTGAATTTAAGATGGCGAAACAAAATGGCGGCTTAATAAATAATTTCACAATTCGGCCCGAAAAGACCATTTTATAGATTGATTTCAAATTTTGCTCTAGAAATAATTGTTGTATAGAGATAAACTTGTAAAATTTTGGTACGATTTCAAGAGAGCAAAACAAAATGGCGGTCAACTACAACATTTATAAACATGGAAAAAATCAATGTTTTACGTATCTTCCTATTCTAGCGCCCCTAGGTCCCAAAAAAATAGAGATTCTTTTGATCTGTCTGTCTGTTTGTCTCTTTGTTAATTTGCGGCATAGCTAAAAATCTACTTGCCATATTAAGTTTAAATTTTTGTCAAAAATTAAGGATTGCATGACAGTAACCTGCTAATATTTTGGTAAAATTCCAATACGGCGGAACAAAATGGTGGCCTAGTGAAATGCTAAAAAGTATATTGCTAAAAATGTAATTAACTAATGTATCTAAAATTCGGCACAAAATTCGAGTGTTACACAGGAATGAGCCCATAACATTTTGGTTCAAGGCGCAATTGTTCAAAAACTATTAGTTCCACAAAGCCTGGTTTTGGTGTGCATAAAGTACTTAACAATGACTATTATTTCATCAAAGGCTTCCACCACATCTTCAAAAAATAAGGACATGCATTTTTGGAAAAGCCTAATTTTTCAGATTTTTCAGCTTCTTCTCCTGTTCTAATGATCCGATCAAGTCGGCCATGACATTATATTATTTGTAAGTTCATTCTATACTATTCATGTCGTTATACCATCAAGATTACTTTATTAGTTTCGATTTTTAAAAGTCAAAAACGAAAAAAATTGGATTTTTTTGCATTAAATTGTTTATAACCTAAGTTGATACCTAGTCGCAAGGGGAAAATATAAAAGAATATTACTATGAACTATCTTGTGTATGATGGCGCACTCGGATTCTAGTTAGTATTTTTGGCAAAAAACGACTATTTTTTTGCTCTATTGATTGGTGTAAAAATCAAATCTCTCTCTAGCACATTGATATTTATGACAAGGTTTTTGTCGATTCACTCAATCATCTTCAAAGATAAATATAAAACCGGGTATATTTAGAGGAAAGAGAAAGCGATGTCTTTGAAATTGAAAAGTATACATGGTATCCCACTTCAAATAAATTATTTTTGTGATATTTTCGAGTTCTCACGTATATATATTTTTTGACAAAGGAAAGTAAAAATTTGATTGAAAATATATATAAATTTTGTTAGAAAACTTTTACCACTTTGTACAGGGTGTTCCAACAATAATGGCCATCGGCGATATCCCAGAAATGAAATTATTTCCTTTGCTGTTACGTTCTGTAGCGGTAATTTTTTGTACTTTCTTAGTGAAAGCGGCCACGACAAATCATTGTAAAATATTTTCAAATTCAAAGAATTGCCGCTAGGGGTATAACAGAAACGGAAAATACTTTTCATGATATCGACGATAGCCATTTTTAATTGAACACCTAGTACATAAAAACAAGTAATAAACTATTATGATCGTTATCACATCATAAATAAATTAAATATAATCAATTACAAACACTCACCACTTGCCCTAATATTGCTTACTATTCCAAATGCGTCATTGCTTTGCCAACATTTCCCAAAAGTTAAATCATTATCGACCCATGTCTCATTAATGTAAACTATGTTACGACCCTCCTCTCTATAATTTCGAATTGCCCTTGTATATTTATAGCGCCAATGTAAAACTTCGGGTCTCTCCAACAGAATCTTTCGTTTATTTTGTCACTTACGAAAAAAAAAGCCATTGGCCTTCAACAACATCCTTAATGTTTCGCGACTATAAGGGAAATCCATTGTTTCTTGCAATTTAAGGAGAAGCTTTCTGAGTGTAGGCGCAGTTTTTAGTTTTAAATAAAACTTATTTATTGTTTGCCTGATGAAAATCATCAAAATCCTTTTTGAGAGATAAACGGGTTTTCTTGTTGGGTGGTGATGAGTGCATCTCACCTGGACGTTCCCTTTGCCTCTTTTCATCTTCATTGTGAATTTTGCTCACGGTGTCTTGAGAAACCCCAGTATATAGCGCGACGCGATCGATTTTCCTTTTTAAAGGTAATTTAAAATTATTACTTCTCGCTTCCTCATCGCAAACTCTATAAACATTGGCGATAATTTCTCTGGGCTGGCCAGCAAGAGGTTTTCTCTTTAAAAAGATATTCCTTTCCATAATTCAAAAAGAAATTTAATTATTGTAAGAAATATATAAGCTTCAAGAAATAATTAAAACTCCGTATATACTCACTCACTATATTCATTAATTAAAATTAAAGAAATGCACCAAGAAGCGAGTCGAGTCTATCATTCAATATAAAATGACTAGACAATCGGAAATAATTAACTAACAAGTAAAATTAACAAAACAACTAATTAATCCTTATTAATAAAACAGAGTTTAACAAGAAGTTTTTTTTATTTAACGTCAATTGGAACGGCGAAAAAACTTCTCCCCCCATAAAATATTTCAAACAATTTCTGGAAATGGGCGTAAATATTTAATTTTTTTTATCACATTTTGTGTGTGCTCTTCCATATCTTTGTGAAAAAAGTCTTCAACCACAATTTCTACAAGTTCCACATTATTGCAAGTATTTTCCCAAGTTGTCCAAATAGCCATGATTATTACTAATTATACACACAAGAAAATAAAAAAAAAACAGACAATACCCACATACACAAATAAAACTTAAGTCGGTATTATAAATATTAATTAGTAATTAATTTTTCTTATTTCGGTGACACCACTGATCAGAAAATCATCAGACATCAGACCCCGGCCCGTTCATAATTCAAACCAAGCCTGGAATAACGATCTTTTATCTTCGTCTTTTCCACGCCATCCACGGCTATCTCTCTCTGACAATGACTGCTTATTGAACGGGCCGGAGTTTGGGAAATCTTCGCTGATATACTATCGATACCGATCAATATATTTTTTACTATTTTTATTTGAATTTGTGATCCAGTGAAAATATATATTTTGAACGGACCACATATATGGAAAAACGGAAGGAAGTTTTTTGCCCGCATTCTTTCTATCCAGGTTCATTCAGTTGCCAGACTGTAGAGGCCGTATGGGTCAAGGCCATTTAGGTCAACTGTTAAATTTACATTGAGAGAACCGACAACACAAATTTAAATTGATTATTCTACAATTCATGAACAATACTATCTATCTCATCAACAACTGCACACTGATTAAGGTACTTATTAGGGAATATGAGACTTACCGTTGATATATTCCTATATAAAGTAATACCATTTTGCTCAAAGGGTTCGTACTTTTGAAGTAACGTTTTGCCGTCGACCCTCCAGATGGCGGGCCAATCCTGGCACAGTTCAGACTTAATAGCAACAAATTCCCCGGTCTGAAAATATGGCGTTAATAAATGGAACTAAAAGACACTGATAAAAATGTATTTGCGTGTTGAAGATTATCCTATCATTCAACTTATTTTTTATTGGAAAAACTATGATTAATTTTATCAGAAATTCAAGTTATTTTTTAAATGTAACTGCAACTTGTTTCGAAACGAGGGAAAACGTCTTTATTCGTAGATTTCCGAAGTAACTGTTTATAAAAATGCCTAAATAACCTTAAACATTGCAATTTACCAAAAATTACTATAAAGGGTACACAAAAATCCACAGATAAAGTTGCTTTATCTTCGGATGTATTTGAAAAAATCTGACCAGACAAATAAAAAAGTTTTATTTAATAAGTTAAAACTAATTTAATCCGAAGAAAAGTAACCATATTCTACTCACTTGCACCGTGTATATATAAGGTGCAGTTCTTAAATGCCTCCCTTCCTTTTATTCATTTTTTGAGCCAGCCAAGATAACATAAAATTGAAATCTGCAAACTTCAATAGCAGGCTAAATACTCCTTGTGTATGTCTGGTAACTGAGAATTTTAAGATGGTGGTTAGGAGCCATTATGAAGAAAAAAATGATATCGAGTAGCACACCTATCGAAAAATGTTTTCAACAAGTGCCACACCTAGACCACACCCACATAAAAACGATTCAATTAGGGATCACCTGAGTTTTGTCAAGGTTTCAACATTTGTTTTCAATTATTTAGGTTTTGATATATTTACGGGGATGAATGACGGTTAAAATGAGCTTTCAAACAAAAGATGTACTATTCTACCTTCTTTTCCAGTTGTTTTCGTTCTGTTGAACGGTACCCAACCTCCATCTTGACATCTTTAATTACGAATCATACACATAAAAGGAGTCTGCAATTAATGTGCCCCAAATTTCAAGTTTTTACCTTAACTGGTATAAAAAAATACATAGGAGAAGGGGATTAAAAGAGCCCCACTATATATTGTACATGCATATTTTTGACATAATAATTATAAAATTAGACAGTACCATCTACTACACTCTTTTTCAAAAAGAGTCATATAAACTTTTCTGTTGTAAAAGACATCTAAGAAAAATTTATACAAAGCTTACTATACACAGGTATAAATCAAACAGAATTTTCAGTTCTAATAAGAGTATTGCTTTATTTTCCCTCTAAATACTGCTAAAAAATAAAACTAGTGTCATTAACTTAGAAATACTACTTACACATATGAACACTTGAAAACAAAAACATTGGAAATAAGAGTTTTCAGGTCAGAAAGACTATAAACTCGAAAACTCTTGTTTCTATAGATAATGGCAGCGAAAGCCTAAACTGTTATCATTATATAAATCTTTGCTAAAAATTGTTTAGAACTAAAATTAAACCAGGCTTTTCATTTATGCAACTCTGCATGCGCTAGACAACAACATCCATCCATAAATGCACCAAATTTGAGACTTTGTCTTCTTGTTTACTTTTATAGGTGCATCTTCAACAACTTTCAAATTTTGTATTGGCTATAGATAATTGCATTAAATAAGTAGAAGAATTAAAGAACTTCTGATTTAAAAGGAATGTCTGTTTCCCATAGGTCTACCAATATTTATAAAAAAGTCAATAGTCTGTTACCGTGTAAATTCAAATGTACAGCTGTAAATTCAAATGTACAGACCGATAAACATGCCTGCATCCGAAAACTATCCGAAGAAGAATCGGATTCAGTTAAAGTGAAGATACTTCTCACCTCTAAACCACCAAAATCCAACTTATCAGCTGCTGAAAGAACAGCTATAATGAGCCTCAATGACAAAGATGTTACAATGCTACCCGCAAATAAAGGAAATGCAATAGTAGTCACGCACAAGAACAACTCTGTCGATATATACATAATATTTTTTCTGGATGACAGCTATAGAACAAAATACAAACAGATGCAACTAAGAAAATTAAATTCCTCGGTTTTACGGACTTTCCAAAATAAATAAAGCCATTATACCGTTACGGCCCATCACCAGTGCAATAGTTTCGCCATCCTACAAAATAGGTAAATATATAACCAATATTTTAAACCCCTTTTACAGGAAGATCTAATTCTTATATCAAAAACTTATATCAAATATTTCGTAGAGATGTTTAAAGATTCTACATTAGATCCCAGCGATATTTTAGTCAGTTTTGATGTTTAATTCCTGTATACAATTGACGATTCGGTTTCTATAATTTCTGACATATTCAAACATAGAAACCTTGATCTGTTAACAAACACATCATCCTATATCGAGAGCATTCTGGAAGATTATAGTGAATTTCTAATGCATATATAAGGAGAGCGACGTCGACGAACAGTTAGTCGAATAATAGATGTTAGCGTATAGTAGTCGTGTGTTATATTGTAGTGAATATTTAATAAAGTTAGTGTAGATGTAAAGAAGTGTTTATTATAAAGAGAACCCGTAACAACTGATGTCGGCAGTGAGATATTGATTGAAAATTAGTGTGAACATTAGAAATTTCGAAGTGCGATCAGTACCATTGGGGTAAGGAGCCAAAACAAGAAGGAGACTGCTAAGAACCATTTCTGAACGAGACCTGATTGTGAGTACATTGTAAATTTTCGAAGAGCTTCTATTCTACTTCGAAATAAGTTTTTACTTTACCATCGCGTTTTGGACCTTAACAAGATCTTATCAGAGCCATTTCAAGAAAATTATAGAACATTTTATTTCGAAACTGAACAAGAATTGTAAGTTTTGACTTTGTCATCATCGAATTTTGCACCTTCAGAAGACGTTTTCAAAAATTCCAGTGAGTTTCGGACCTTTAGAACACCTCAGAAGAGATGTTTTGCAAAAGTTGAGCTTCGAAACCAAACAAGATTTGTAAGTTTTGATTTTCAATAACATCGCACAAGAGACATTTCAAGACAGTTCTATAGTTTTTTTTTTTTAAAGAAGCAACATTTATAAAACTTGACATCGTCAGTGGGTTATAAACAGGAGAAGTCTAAAAAATATTTGTATACCTAAATAGTACAAACTGCTAACATGGAGAAACAAGAGAAAACAAAAGAATGCAGAATAACTCAACAAGCTACAGATAGAGCAGGATATCCTCATAAAGAGATCAACCAATCAAAAAACTAAGAGAAAATAAGAAAAAAAGACTGAAGAGAACAAAAGACCGCAAGAACAGCAGGGAATATTAAAATATTTTCAAGACTTAGAGGCTAAAAGAAAAATAGAAAGAAGCCAAAGAAAAAAACAAGAACTGGATGAGCTTGAAAAAATTGTAATGATCAAAAAACCAAAAAGCAAAGAGAAAGACAGGATCGGCTTGAAAAAATTCTAAATGATCAACAAACCAAGAGCAAAAAGAAAAACAGGAAGAAGGGGGGCCAGAAAGGAGAAAGAACAAGAATGGCTTGAGAAGATTGTAATTGAACAACAAAATAAAAGAAAAACCAGAACTACATCAAATGCACGACTAGATTAAAAATGCCATTGAAAAATGGCAGAAAAGGAAGAAATAGATACAAGGGAAATTAAAGAAAACATGGGTAAAATGAGAAATGATCTTGAAATTAAAGTAAATCAAGTTCAAGTGGAAGTCAAAGAGGTTTTTGGCAACATTGAGAACAAGGTCCAACATGTAAAAGAAGATAAACTGAAGAAGATAAATTAAAAGAGAAAACTTTTGCTTATCAAATAGCATTTCCTGGCGATAAATTTAAACCTCTAACATCTGATATGTCAACTTCCTGGATTATATATGTCAATTTGAAGAAACAACTAATTATTGAACTGACTGACTGAACTATTGAAGAAAAAGCCAGTTTTCTAATAGTCGCGAGTCGTTAACAAAACTACCAGCACCTTGTTCATTCATTAGAGCTTCGATTTGGAGATCAGCTCCGACAATAAGTGTACAGAATCGTTTAAAACTTAAATACAGAAGCCCAGCGAATCCTTTCACCCTTTAAAAACTCCTCCTAACAAAACTGTATACAGGGTGTTACAAATTCGATGTTCACCATTGGCATTTCGGAAACGGTAAGAGACCGGTAAGAAGAGGTGTTATATTCAATTACTATTTGTTTCTATTTCCTTAATAAAATATTCGTACTATACAAAAATGTACTGTTGTAAACCAGACATTTTCTTTAAGCAAAATGCATTTTACACCTACTAGATTTCAACCCTATGTTGAAAAATTTATTGTATTGTACAAAATTACTTCTTTGTATTGATGATGTGTTTTCAAGGCCGAAACGTTCAATAAATATTAAGTGTATTATGTAGTTGAATTCAAAACAAAACGTACACATTATTAAGCATAAAACTAAATTTTTCATGTTATTTATAATAACAAATGGAGATGGTTGAAATAAGCCGAAACGTCTAATATAAAATCAAATAACACCACCTCGTAGAGAACGAAAAGTGCCAATGAGAATGTGAGATTTATTTTGACGCATCTTGTCAAATAGAAACAGAAAAAAATAAAAACCAAATTCGGTTTCTTTTAAATATCTTCGTAGGTATTCTGAATATATTAAATTTTAAAACGGCATTTTGTTGAACATTGAATTGTGCAACTTAGCCCTAATTTAACTCTCGCTGTATCTCTTATCGTTTTCGAGATGCCAGTGCCAGGCAACTTACCAACTTATTCCTTTGGAAAAGAATATTTCTTACACTTACAATAAACAGTAACATAAATTATTATGACTCTTTTTATTCCCTAGGAAAAAAATATTTTTTTCCAATTTCCAAATTTAGTATGTCCCATATTTTGAAAAATATCAACTTTATCAAATATATATTATCAAAATAAATAAAAATCTCACCTAAAAATACGTCCAATCTATTTACTTTTGGATATGAATTGCATTATTAAATCTTTAAACGATTGCATTCCTGAAAAATTGTTCTAAATACCAACAGATATGCATGTGGCTATTATGCATGCGCAATTGCACAAATGGAAAGTTCACTTAAGGCTTCACAATTCACACTTTAACAATATATCAATAGAAAACCTCAACAAACAAGTCAGAAACTAGGTTACTAAACATACAAAATAAAATACCAAAAAATATTTATTTAAATGTCTGGATATTATTATTTTATAATCTTTTGCAAAACCAAACTGATTATGTATTCTAGACCAAATATGATCGAACATTGAAAATGTACATTCTAGATAAGCATTAGAAGCTGAATTTGGGTAATTTTTAACAAAAAATAAATATGCTAAATAAATTTCGCGGGCCGACTCGATGGGATGTTTGATCAACGGTTTACATCTTGGAATCAGTATTTGTACTATGTTGACTGTAATAACATGGACAGGCGAAACTTCTTCTTAAACTGAAAATTTTAAACGAAGCGTTTGTTTCTGACATCTCTTATTTATTTTTCTAGTTAATAGTGAACCACTAAAGGTGGAAACACCTACATGTTTCATTATTTTTTCGGTATGGTATTCTAATAAAACAAAATGAGATAAAAAATGTATAGAAAATTAATTAAAACATCCAAAAAATTGAAAATGATTTCCTTCATAAAATCAGAAATAAAAAAACTTCTAATTTTCAGCCGAACTGGCAGAGATCGTTCATCAGACACCCAAGGGGCGATATTATTTACATACACAGCAGACATGAGACGCAACACACACATGACTGCGACCTATATGTCCTCTATGACAATTTTTTACCAATTACAGCATTTCGATATACATCTAAAAGTAAAAGAAAGAACGTACAGGTCGTGGTCTTGTCTGTGTGTAGCGCCTTATCAGTATAAGACGAACATTTTAAACTTAGAAGTACCACACTCCCCCACTAATAGAACTGACAAAATTTAACGTTTTATTAAGTTTTTTTTTAATAAAGTACTTTTTAATTTTATATATTAAAAAATATGTTTTTGATAATTTTAGGCGAATCAAAAATTCTATAAAGGACTTTCCTTCAATCTACAAATAAAAAAGTTTTCCCTTTTTAGAAAACCATTAACCAAAACTAAACTACGTCTCTTACAACTTTAAAATAGGTACCTTAAATGGATTGTCGTCGTTGACCGTCGAAAAACTATTTTGCATCGACGCAGCAATGTTGTCCTCTAACGTCGGGACAGCCTGCTTATTCTTATGGCTAGATTTCGACTTTTTACTACTGGTATGATGCTCGCGTTCATTCGGGTACACTCCCAATCCGTCCGAGTCGTTGATACCTGCGCCTTGCGCCGCCGCAGCTATCAAATTCCTGGGCTTCTTGTTCTTCGCACCCACTAGAATAAAATTAATCCTGTGATATCGCTATTCCAGGTCCCTAGACAATACAGATTGGCCCAATAGTAGAGAGCTCGGTAGCTCCGTAACCAAAGAAAAAAAATTTAATTTTAAACTTATATTTTTGCATATAAGAATTCCTCACAAAAATTTCCATATGAAATTACGTTTTTATGTTTAATTATGGCCATTACTGGCCTGATTAGAGGTGTTGAATAGAAAATTTTTCATAAAAAGTAAAATACCATACAAATTAATATGGTTTGATGAAAAAATCATTGTGTGTGTTTAATTTAAATAGAATTCCAAGTTAAAAATCTTAAATAAAGATGGGCATAGCAATAACTAATACATGTCAAGCGGATAAAAATCCCTAAAAGAAAAAGTGATAAAATACAATGTGCTTCATTTGAAAAAATCAACGTAAATTAGATCTGAATTTTGTCCCAGTATATCTACTGAAAACACTCTCAATAGGATAATAAATATACCACACCTTGGGAGAAGCCGGTAATCATTATTTTCTGAATATTATTAGTTAATTTAGCTTTAATTTGTATTAGCAGACACATTACATAATTTTTCAGTTCTTTTTCAAAATTTAGGGAAAAAAGACAACTACACAACTATAATGTATCTATATTAGCAGTAGCTAGTTTAGTAAAAGCAGAAAGGTATACAAGGTAAGCAAAAAATGTGAAAACTCGTAAAAGTAAAGTAGTCTTAATTTTAAAAATATGGCATAATGTTATTAAGAAAAGTTGTTTAGAGTCAAAACCTGTGCTCAGATATGAAATTATGGCCTTAGATTTTGTCTCAGCTTACCAGCATCAAATAAGTTCATAGAGTACGTTAGTAGAGCTATTTTGAACACTGAAATAAAAACATTAATATACTAACATTTTAAACTGAAATTCGTTTTTTTTTTGTACAACTTAACCTAACCTAACCTTCTATAAAAATTACATTCAAAATTCTGAAAAATAAATGCCTTTAAATATTTTGTTCAAATAAGTTTTATTAATTTAATCTACTTTCTGAAATAGGAGTCTACGATTTCAGATCTGAAAATAGGTTTTGATTCTAAACAACTTTTCTCAATAACAGTCTGCCATACTTTTAAAATTAAGGGTAGTTTACTCTTTGTCAGAGTTCACGTTTTTTGCGTACTCTGCATACCTTTTATTTATTTATTCAAACATAAGCGCACTACAAAATGGTACAAATTAACAATATTATAAAAGAATGTATGTATTTCTTTAAACATAAAGAAATACATTGCATTTGAATGATACCTTAGTGAAGCCTTCAAGGAATACATACAAATGTTAAAAATGTCAATATCATTAAAATTGTTACAGTTCCTTTAGTTATCACAGCAGCTGTTTTACCATAGTTTGTTCGATGGGTCGGATCGTAGCACAATCTCCTCTGCCTAGTTGTGCGCATGGGAGGAAACAAGTTTTTAGCCAAAAAAATCAATCAGAAAGCATTTTTGCGTCCAAAGGTTTTACGGGGTTTCCAGCTTATGAGTAGAGATAGAGAGATGCGGTTTTCGCGACACCGTGCTACTTTTCGATGAAACTAAAGAGGCCGCAAACAGATTTGCCCTAACCATTTTAGTTTCCGTGCTACAGGGTGATTTTGAAAATTTGTCATTTTCGGACACCCCCTGTAACTCAGCTATCGTAAAATATATTTAAAATGTTTCAACTGGTATTTATAGATTTTTTCACGTAGAATTCAGTGGCGTACTCAGATTTTTGCTGAGAGTCATAGTTTTTGACATATTGGCATAACCTACTATTTTTTAAATGGGACACCCTATATATTATTTTTTCATCTTATTCTTCGTGTCGAGAGCTTTTCAAAAACATACCATAAGTCATATTTATTTTCATAAATAACATGAAAAAATGCATTTTTCTTTAAACGGATTTATGGCATAGCAGATCAATCGAAATAAGAGAAGGTGGCTGTGGTAGCCATGGCAACGCCAACAAAAATATGATCAGGCAGCCATTACTGCTGTCATTTTTGGCATTATTGCGTTTAAATTTTTCTTGGCGTCTATTATAATTATTGTTTTTAATATGGCTCAGAATCAAAAATTTGAATATTTTGAGAAATATGATATGAACGCGTGTTTTATATTGTCTAATGAAGATGCAGATCAGGCGGCAGAGCTTTATCTGAACAGGTTAGTTCTTTTTTATCTTCCTGCATTTTGACTTTATTGGTTCGCTTTATTTTATCTTAGATATCCCGAGAGAAGACAACCAGAAAAAAGAATTTTTCAAAAAATTAAAAATAATCTTTGCCAATATGGATCTTTTAACAAGCCTCGATCGCGAACTTACAATAAAGACAACGAAGAATCTGAGGTCAACGTTTTAGCCCTCGTTCAGACAGCTCCTGAAACATCTTGCAGGAAAATAGACGAAGAGGCGGGTGTACCGAAAACCAAAGTGCAGAAAATTTTGAAAAAGCACAAATTCAAACCCTATAAATACAAACTTGTGCATCATCTGCATCCTGGTGATGCAGAGCGCAGATTGGAGTTCTGCAATTGGTTTATAAATATGAAGGCAGAAGATATCGATTTTGAAAAAAAGATTATTTGGTCAGACGAGGCACATTTTACTAGTTCAGGGATTTTAAATAGACACAACACGCGATTTTGGAGTCAAGAAAACAACCATGTTATTTTTCCTAGGGAGCGTCAGGGCAGATTTGGATTCAATGTCTCCTGTTTTATTTTCAACCGAAAAATAGTTTACCAAATATATGAAGGAAATCTGAATTCGATTGGTTACGTGCGAATCTTAGAAGACGCATTAGGAATTTTGAATGATGTTCCCTTGGCTCAACTAAATAGGATTTATTTCCAGCAAGACGGAGCTCCAGCCCACAATGCCAGAATAAGTCAAAACTGGCTTAACGACCATTTTCCTGGAAGATGGATAGGAACACACGGACCTGTTCGATGGCCACCACGATCCCCTGAGCTCTCAGTTTTAGATTTCTTTTTGTGGGGTTATTTAGAAAACAAGGTTTATGTAAGGCGATACGAAAACTTAGAACAACTAAGAATGGCCACCGAAAACGCTTTTGCAGAGTTACAAAGACAGTCATTTACAATAGAAAATGCATTAAAAAGAATTTTTAAAGTTTGTCACACTTGTAGGACACATAATGGTCTACAATTTGAACAATATTTGTAGTTTTAATGAAATTATAATTAGTACCTTTTACCTACTTCCTAATTTTTTCTGATGCTGTTACTTTGTTATTTCGTTAATAAATATTTGTTAACTTTTTCCATGGCTCCACAGCCACCTTCTCTTATTTCGATTGATCTGCTATGCCATAAATCCGTTTAAAGAAAAATGCATTTTTTCATGTTATTTATGAAAATAAATATGACTTATTGTATATTTTTGAAAAGCTCTCGACACGAAGAATAAGATGAAAAAATAATATATAGGGTGTCCCATTTAAAAAATAGTAGTTTATGCCAATATGTCAAAAACTATGACTCTCAGCAAAAATCTGAGTACGCCACTGAATTCTACGTGAAAAAATCTATAAATACCAGTTGAAACATTTTAAATATATTTTACGATAGCTGAGTTACAGGGGGTGTCCGAAAATGACAAATTTTCAAAATCACCCTGTAGCACGGAAACTAAAATGGTTAGGGCAAATCTGTTTGCGGCCTCTTTAGTTTCATCGAAAAGTAGCACGGTGTCGCGAAAACCGCATCTCTCTATCTCTACTCATAAGCTGGAAACCCCGTAAAACCTACGAAAATGGGACACCCTGTACAACAAGTATTTAGTTAATTTGGCCTGAATATCTTCAAGTCTCTTCAAATTGCAACTGTATGCATTTTATCAAGAATAAAATGATTTGGATAATTAAAAACAAAAAGTTCCCATATGTTGCACAATTCTTGGAACTCACTATATATGGAGTCCTGCAATAGTGCATTAGGCATCTATAGCTCTTATACCAATTAGGTAGTAATTTCGTTTGTACGCAAAGCTATACTATACACATGAGTATATTTCAGGAAAATATTTTCGCATATACAGGGTGGTTCAAAAAAGTGTGACGACATATATTTTTTTACCCTCTATTTTCTTGGATATTTAGGCTCGTTTTAGAATTCTTTCTTATTTCCCAAAATTTTATTTAATTTGCAGCATATTTGTATAACTCAATTAATTTTAAATTATTGTGCTATATAATAGTGTGAGTTTTATGTAATGTTTTGTTTTCATTCTATCTTGTATAACATGGCTTTGTAAACAATGTATTTACCATTTTAGACATTAAAGCTATTTTTTTGACTTTTACTTTAGTAGTTTACGAGAAATACATTAAAAACAAAAAAAAAATCGTTTTGCAAGCTTGGAAAAAATAATTTAAAAAACGGTCTTAGATCGGTTGCCTCCCAGCTACGTAGTGACAACTTTAATACAAGAAGTCTAACGATACTCTGATATTAAATAGTTTTTTCCTATTTTGTACACGGTGCCAAAATTTGGTTCCAAAAATAACAAGTTTCAAACCAGTTTTCCTTAAGATTTTCAAATGATGCACCTTGTATGTTATTTCACTGTTTAATGTATAATGTAAGTACAATGACTTTTTGTATTTACAAGTCCATTAAAATTCTGAACCGTTTATAACATATTTACCAAAAACCATAAATAGACAAGCAGTATAAAAAAAAGGCAGCAATTCAAAAACAACGTGTTGTTTAACAGAAAATATGGTTTTGACATAACTTACTGTCAAATAATAAGAAGTGAAGTATACTTTGGAGAATATTTTGTTAAGAAAAAATGAATTTTTCAAAGGACATGATTTTGGTATAGTCGAATGCGGTCTTATCTTGCGGGTCCAACGGTCACCAACATTACGAATCAAATCAGAAAACACAGTGAATACCAAAATGTTGTGTGATTCTTTTATCGAGCTATTAAATCTCGATGGGCTATTAACAAATATACAGGGAAAAAGAAAATAGTTTTTTTATTATATTACGCGATATTATTAAGATAGCCACTTAATATTATTTTATATATTAAATGCCGAGGGACTAAATGAGAAAATTTGCTAAATATGTATTTAGTTAAAATGTTTTGGTTGGCAAAAACAAAAATACACAAAATGGCAAGCGCCTTAATAAAATCGGAAGGCGTCCAGTCCATACTTTTGGATGTTGAAGAAAACAGTAAACTTGCACCTGGGAGAAACCCTGTTGAAGAACCTGCATGCAAAATGATGAACCGTTTTCTCGTCCCACATCCCTTTTTTCTCTTGAGACTTTTTACAGACTCGTCCTGCCACGATTTCGAACATTTTCCGTGTATTTCTTTAAAAACTGGATATGCTGACTTTTTTATATCGAAAACCCACAATTTTTATTAATTTTGACGATTCTAGTCCGATTTCCAATATGCTTCGATTTTTTAAAGCTTCTTTTAAAACTTGAATGGTTACATTAGTTTTTGATGTGTATAAATCGTAAATTGCATTACGAACATCCATTTTTACATTGTCACTTAAGTCTTCTGTCTTTGGCTTTTTTCGTGTACATTTCTTAATCTTCTTCGGTAGTAAATTATGCTTTTTTTCATGCACAATTTTCTGCACAGTCCTTATACCGGTTCCCAGAGCTTTTGCTACTGTCTCCTGGATATTGGCCGGTGAATTTTCATTTTGTAATATTTTATTAGATTTAATACTATTATTTTCGCTTTTAGATGCAAAAAACCCGAAAATTGTTTTCTATTACTCATTTTGTCACTGACTTGTCAATCTGACTTTGAAGCGACATCGCTCAAATATTTTTGCAACTGCTGGTATTTATATGTTTATCCTCTTTTTTCATATGAAAATATTATAGGTCCATCTAATTCGTCTTCCGGATTTTATGTGGAGGATATGATTACACGTAATAAAAGAAAAACAAACTTAAAAAGTTTGTCGTTGATAAATCGTATGAATCGCCCGATAACACTGCTTTTGACTGTATTGGGGAATAATGAGAAAAATTGTTTTCTAGCAAGTAGAATTTATAAGGCTGTTTCCCAATACACGCTATCCAAAACAATAGGCTTTACCAGACTACTCAAGCGTAGACTACAGAAGAGAGGATAAAAACGGTTACAAATGAGGAAAATCAATTAGCAGTTACAGAAAATCCAACAATTAGATTGTGGGAGAAGTTGGAATAAGTGAACGGTCAGTTCAGAGAATTCTAAAAGTACATCGTTTTCATGCATACCATATTCAACTGCCCAGGCTCTCAGTAAAAATGACTTTTAGTGTAGGGTAAAATTGTGTAAATGGGCTCAATTACACATTCAAGGAAATCCATTTTTCTTTATGAACTTCCGAACTTCCTATTTTTTTGATGAGACCACATTTCACACCAACAAACATATTTTTCACTATCACACTACCGAAAATCCAAGAATCATACGAGAAACAGGCCACCAACACTGTTGGTTAATAAATGTTTGGGGAAGAATTGTTGGAGAACATGTGATAGGCCCTTTCTTTTTTAACGACCACTTTACCGGTCCAATGTATTTCTAATTTTTAATAACCGAATTAACCGTATTTCTTTTAAATTTATCACCAAAGATGCAGGCACAAAATATGTGGTTGCAAGAGAATGAAGCTCCAGCCCATTATTCCCTACAGGTCAGAGCTCTGTTAGATAACATTTACACAAATCGCTGGATTTCTAATCTAAGGGGACCAGTTAGATGGCTGTCAAGGAAGCCCGACTTAACGAAGCTCGACTTTTTCTGTAGGGGTATGTAAAAGACCTTGTTTATAAGGAGCCTCCAACAACTGAGCAGAACATGTGACAAAGAATAACCGACGACGGTTTGCAACAATTTCACCCGCAATTCTCCGAGATGTGGAAAGGTCTTTTCAAGTAAGAATAAGTAAATATCTTGAATAAAACGGAAGACATTTTGAACATATTTTAAAATAAAAATACTTTTCTGTAAAAATCTGCTTGCTAAATAAACATATTGTTTTTCCATCATGGTTGCATTGTTTTTTTTATACTGCTTTATTGATAAAAGGGACATATTCAAGATTTTTGGTAGATATATTATAAACGGTTCAGAATTTTAATAGACTTATAAATACAAAGCTTGTACTTACATTGTGAATTAAACATAGAAATAATATACACGGTGCATCATTTGAAAATCTTAAGAAAAACTTGTTTGAAAGTTGTCATTTTTGAAACCAAATTTTGGACACCCTGTACAAAATAGGAAAACACTATTTAATGTCAGAGTATGACTAAACTTCTTATATTAAAGCTGTCACTACGTAGGTAGGAGAAAACAGATCTAAGACCATTTTTTAAATTATTTTTTCAAAGCTTTCAAAACGATTTTTTTTTGTTATTAATGTATTCTCGAAAACTGTTAAAGAAGAAAGAACACTAAACCGAACCTAAATATCCAAGCAAATACAGGGTGTACTATTTAAAAAAATATGTCGTCGCACTTTTTGGACCACCCTGTATATGCGAAAATATTTTCCTGAAATACACTCATAGGTCTGCGTCCTAACGAAATTTCTAACCTAATTGGTATACGAGCTATGGATGCCTGCCGCACTATTGCAGGACCTTATATACAATATATATTTATATAAATAAGTAGCATCCTAGGGTAGAAACTTCCTTTTTTTGCTTCCTTGCCAAGTAGTCATCTATATAACCAAGACCATCTTTGAATGAAATATTTTCAATGGATGTTGAAGAGGATGATCAACTGAAAGTATCGCTTGATATTTTGTAAAATTTCATTATTTGATTCATTATGTTCCAGAGAGTTTTTTCTTTTTTTTTTAATACACGCCGAAACGATACAACGAAACAAAATAATCTGAGTTTGGAACCAAGCGGTTTCAAAGCATACATGTGATGTCGGCAGTGACGTATCAGTTTTATCTCTTTTTTAGTTTTGAGACAACGGAACACTACTGTGGTGTTACATATGGTTTTCAAGGTTTTTAGGGGCACAAAGTTTAATTTTACCAATCCTTCAATGGACGCCAATACATGTTCATTATAGAGACGCCCGGTTTGTTACATATTAGAGACACTTAAACCTATAAAAATTTAGCATATTGATTCTGCATATCTACAAATTGGTCTAAAACTTACTCATACCTGGCCTTCCTCTTCCCTTTTTTTTTACTGGAAGCACGTCTTCGTCGTCGACGCTGGCAGCTGGCGTCCACGCCGGATCAGAATCTCCAGAGTCCTGGAATTCTGGTGGTTCCTCCGGCTCGTCACCATCTTTAATGATGTCCGTCAAACTATTTTTACCTTTCACCGCCCTCTTAGTCTGTTCCCGTTTTGGAACATCGTCCGACTTTGCTAGAAACGACAATCAGTATTTTCAAAAGTATTTATGCAGAATTTGATGTTACCTAATTTAAAAAAATATATATGAACCAAACAAAATAAAAACTTGAAATTTGGCACACAGAGAACTTGATTATTTTGTATCTCATGTGACGCCTAATTTAAATATCTTTATACAGGTTGTCCGGTATTTTTATGGCATATTCTCGGGACCGCATAGGGAAGCTAAAAAAACATACTACAGTAGATGTTTTACATCGTCAGGAACGGACTTGCCACCACACTCGTTGGGCCAAATCTGAACATTTTACAACCTGATTTTTTAAATACTTTTGTAATTCTTCTTTAAAAAAGGTACTCTCATTCGTCTCGATAAAATCAGCTGTTTTCGAAAAAGACAACACTGACAAAACCTTCCCCTTTAGAAAGGTCTCTGCAATATTAGTGATTGATACTAAAGGAAGCGCCATCTGACGACTGTACGCAAAGTTATGGGGCGATTAAACGGGTTATTTGAATCCGTACTAAGCGGGAATTTTTAATCATAATGCATGGATCAAAAAGCGATATGGAAATGTCTTTTAGTACTGATTTCCTAAAAAATTTCATTCTTGATGAAAATTGGTGCATAAGGAAAAACTAATGTTAACAGGGTTAAACCTCATGTTAAATGTACAAGAACAAATTTTTTAACACAAGGAAATAAACAAAAACTGCGCTTTAAATCTACAGATTTGCCAGAAATAACAGACACTGTGAAACACTAGAATTTTAAATATCAAAGGAGTTACTGACTACCTCAATAATAGATGACTAGCAAACAGCCCAGATTTAAATCCCTTGGAAAATTTTTGTGAAGACACTTAAAAAACAAAATTTACTATAATAGACTTGAAAGTTTAGAAATAATAGTAGAAAGACTCAATAGTGCAATTTTAGAGTTAACCTTAGAATAACTGGAGTTTATTAGTTAACCTATAAATCGAAAATTTCAAAGCAATATTCACGAATGCATAGAAAATCATGAAGGTTATGTAGAAAATAAGTAGCTTTCCTAAAATTCTATATAAAAAGCTAAGTTCTTCATCTTAATTATTTCCTATTTTTTTTTGTTTTCTCTTGAATGAAATTTTGTTATTCGAAATGTTTAATTATATTCTTGATTATATTTATTTTATTTATTTATTTAACTGAAATTTTTCAAAACGGCTTGACAAAATGTTAATACGATACATTTTTGAAATCAGAATAAAAAGATTTTTTTAAGCTAATATACAGGGTGTTCAATAAAATAAAAGTTATATAATTTTTTTTACTTTCGAAGATCTTTTTTTTTATTCTGAAATATATAATTTTTGGGAGTTTCCCTTTGCTGACTAACGTTCACCACAAACTTAGACAAATATCATGCTAACTATAATAAAAAAGCCTAACAACTTAATTTTCTACTGAAATATTATTAAACCTCTAGCCATACCTACCCTTTTTGTCTTTCCTTTCTTTTCTTGGTTTGGGCTCTTTCGGTTCCTTTGGTTCTTTCGCGTTCTTTTCCCGTTCTAGCATCTTGAGCCTCTTTCGTTCCGTAGGGCCTCCTGGCATACAAGGCCGACCACTACGTTTCCGTTCTATTCGATCTTTATCTTTCTCCTTGTGCTTCTCTTTCTCTTTTTCCTTTTCTCTAAAAACAGTCGAGAACCGACTTCATTTCCTTTTCAAACGAGATTTAACAGTTCGAAAAAAAAACATGTATTCTTTTCCACAAATAGGAAAAAAAATAAAAATTGAAATAAATTCATATGTTTTAAACATACAAAATAAACACTGATAGTTATGAAGATATCAAATATATTTTCACAATAATTTTGAACAAGCCTAGAAAAAAAAATAATGGCTGAGTAAAGAAACAAAATCTGTTTCTATGAGGGTTGAAAAAGAAAAAAAATTTTTTTAAATTTATTTTTAAACAAAACCTGTTTTTTTGTTTAAAATAGTTTTTAATATGATTTTCCTTCCAAACCGATGTTTAAAATACAACCTGTTTTAAACTTTGTTTTTATAGTTCAACATATGTATTCTGCTTGGTTTATTACTATTAACTTGGTGTATTTTCTGTATAACTATTTTTTTTATTAGATTAATGTTCTTTTATTAACACAGTTTAAATAATCAAGTTAAGTAAATATGTAAATACCTACAAAACAGTTTATAACAAGTAATAGTGTTTTAATTTCTCAGAATAGTCTGTCTGGCTCCATCACATTTCACACACTTACTTCTCTTTAACAACCGGTGGTTCTACTGGTGGTGGAGGAGGAGGGGGAGGTTTCGGATTCAGCTGCTTCCGAGAAGGACCGAAAAAATCATCCTCGGAACTGAAACCATCATCTGAACTATCGAAAGAATCCTTTTTCCTCTCTTTAGGTAATGGGAAATACCTCGGATCGTCCTGCGGATCTCCACTGGTGTTCAATCGAGTGATACCCGGTGGGGGTCCAGTCAGGTTGGGCAGCACCGTGCCCCCCGCTACCACTCCGTTGATATCGGGGGGCACACTCGCGCCCCCCGGCTGGGGCGGGGGTTTGACAGTGGCATCTTCCGTGGGCCTCCGAGTCCACGTGTTTGTCGATTGTTTCCTGCCTGGTCCGCCGACTGTAATAACAAATAACTTAGTAATTAATTTAGTAACATATGAAATGAAAAGTAAAAAATATGTATATTTAAATTATTTGTTTACAAATAAAGATTCCCAAAAATTATGATCTTCACTGAGAACATATGCACAAACCGAAACATAACAATATAGAAAAAAAATCAGATCAAAATGCAAAAAATAATGTTTTTTCTACTTTTCTTCAAAATATTGTTTAATTTTCTGACCAAACAACCTATTATGAAAGCAATATATTTAATCAAAATCATGACACTTCGGTTGGCTCAAGAATTTGAGGTTAATACATTTTTAACATCCAATCTGGATGTAAACGAAATTTCTCTATTGATGCTTACATATTGTGGCCCCTTTATTGACAAATATATAACTCATATTATTAACTGCTGTATTGTACAAAGCATTTGACACAATTAATTAGTCACTACCTTTTTGTAGTCACCTCTTCTTCTTCAGACCATTTATTCTGGTTGCAGATTCTCTGAAAGCGCGGGAATGCTATCTGGTGCACCTATTCTATTTCTATTTCTTATTTACACATCTGGCACTTTTAAAACTTTAATATATAAAATTGCAAGTTTTTGCTTTAATTTGAAAGATTAGCCAAAGAATTGTGCAAATCATGATCTTAGATTATTAAGTGAACTTTCTAAACGGCATAATTTACTTTAAAATCTTTCTTAATCTTCTCTTTCCGTATTTGGGAGTAAAAGGCCAACTTTCTAGAAGAAAATCTTAAGTTATTTAGAAATATGTAATGTAGACCTAGAAGGCTCCGAAGCTTCTGAAATCAATATTAATCAGAAAAGTATTCAATCCCAAAATCAAGACCAATATAATATTCAGGCATCCACTAGTACTCAAGGTAGGTGAAATATTTACAGAAAATCCGTGTGGTGAGCATTTTAAAAAATGTATTCATTCAAACCAAAAAAGTAATGTTTAAATATCAAGATTTTGTCGCGATTTATATTTTTAAAAGCTTCTATTTAATTTCATAGTATGTATTTCATATGTATGTGTAGGTCAAATCTTAAAAGTGGGTTTTGAAGCAATACCCGTTATCAGAATTTAATGAAATTTGATATAGATATATAAACCTGGTGAGAATACCATATAATGGTGTCAAATTTTAAATATGTTATACAGGGTACGCAAAAAATGCTAAAAAGTACAAATCAGTTTTAGTTATTGGAAGTGACTATTATATAAACCCGGTGACAATACAATATCATGGTGTCAAATGGTGAATATTTTATACAGGATCCGTAAAAAAATGCTAATTAGTAAAAAACAGTTCAGGTTATTGGAACTGACTGGAATTGGGTACCCATATTATATAAACAATGTGGCAATAAAATATTGTAATTTATAAAATATATCATATAGTAAATGTCTTATACAGGGTGCGTAAAAAATAATGATAAAAAGTATAAAATAAATTAATTTTTTTGTTTAAAAAGCTTTTATTTATAAACTAGTGAACCAACAATTAATGAATAATTAAAGTTACAAAAACACAGAACTTTAATATTTTTATTTTTTATTATTCAAATATCGTCCCAGACTCTAAAATCTAAATAACATTAGAGAAACTGCAACTTTGTAATTGGGATGAGTGAATTATAGTTTTGTTTCTATTTTATTTTAGATCACCAGTCTGTCCCACCCATGGCTAAAAAAAGGAAAACCTCGAATTTACAAATTGTAAGAAATGCTGATGCAATTGTTACAACACAGTATTATAGCAACATAATAAATAAGCAAATTGGAAGATTTTTTTGCGACAAATACACCGTTTAAGCATGCTAATCGTAAGGAATTCAAAGATATGTGAAATATTATGAGACCATGATATAAACCCCTCTCGGTTTTTCAAGTAGGGGATCTGTGCTAGAAAGCGTTTATTCGGGCATATTACAAGAATGTAAGGAAAAGATTCAGGGTGAAACAGTTTCCATGTCACTAGATGGGTGATCCAATGTTAAAAATGAACCTATCGTATGTTGCTCAATTATGACACATAGCTGTGAGTCAATTTTAGTAGATAGTGTAGACACATCAGGAAACCCTCATACTGCTGAATATCTGAAAGAAGTCTCAATTACTGCAATAAACTGAGTTGAAGAGAGATTCCAAGTGAAGGTTAAAAGTTTCGTTACCGATAATACTGGAAACGTCAAAAAAATGCGGAAAGAACTTGCCAGTGACAAACCTGACATTGTAGAGTATGGATGTGCAGCACATTTTCTAAATTTGTTGGCTGAGGACACGAAAATTCCTGGAATTACGGAACACATATTGAAGGTAGTCAAATATTTCCGCAATAATCATTTGCCATCAGCTTTCTATAAACAAGCAGGTGGTAAAAACTTTATTCTTCCTCAAGAAGTAAGATGGAATACCATGAGCGATTGTATTCGATCTTATTTAGAAAACAGGGGAATACTAGTATAAGTGTGCCAAGACAATAAGGACAAAATTGATGCTGACGTTTACAACATTATAAATAATAACCATATAGTGGTAAACGCAAAAGACTTTTTGGCTAGACTATATCCAGTTTCAATTTCAGTCGAGAGAATGCAACGAGACTCAACGACAATTGCTGTATCCATGGAAGTTTGGATTCAGTTAGGAAAAGACTTAAAAGACCAACCAATCCACATTCAGAACCTGTATAATAAAAGAAGAGATATGGCTATAGGCTCACCTCATTTTTTGGCGAACATGTTAGATCATAGATTTTTAGGAGAAAGGCTCACTATTAAACAGAAACAAGAAGCCTATGAATATTTGTTTGTGTTTGTTCCTACGTTAATTTGGTGGAAGGAAGTCTGTATCAATTTCTGAGTCAGACTGGCCTGATAAAGAATTTTTTTTGGAATTATGTAGCCAGTTACTTACAGCAACAGCTTCTACAGCAATCATTAAAAGGTGCTTTTCGAGCTTTGGACTTGTGCATTCTAAGTTACGAAATAATCTAGGCATTGAAAACGCTAGTAAACCTGTACTTATGTTTAAATATTTAAATAACAATTCAACAAACAAACAAGATACTTGGAAGGAAGTCTGTATCAATTTCTGAGTCAGGCTGGATTTGGACGGAGTAAGAAGAAAATAATGTAACAGATGCACATGAAGAACTAGTGCTGGTATCAAATAAAGACCTAAGTTTTGGTTCAGATGATGAACCATTATCTAGACTTGTTTAGTCAGAAATAGTTTGCATGCAATTTGTTTTTCAGTTTTTTTGATTTCTAGAATTTCGCAATTTTTAGTTTGATGAAAAGAATTTTATTGAACAATTTCTGTCACCTATATTCTGTTTTTTTCTTATCCCAGAGAATAATAATTAGTTTAAACTGAACATACTCACTAGGTATTTCTATTTTTCCTAATAAAAAGTATTTTTTGTATATTTGTGTCTTCTTATTTGCAGTTTTTAATAGGTACTTAGATACTAAATACCAATAGTAAAGACAACATATTTATTTTGTTTAATTAAAAAATAACATCTTAAGAAAATATCATAAATATCACAACTTGGATATATATCGGATATATATCATAAATATCGGATATTTTGATATTTATATAAATATCTTGATATTTTTGTGCCCTGGTATTGGGAGAGAACGCTACTACTGTTACAGGCAGTATAAGCACTATTTCTAGAAAAATTCCTAAATTTTTTGTGCATCAAGCAACAAGTCTCCTAGATAAAAAGAGAAATGACAGTCAACATTTTTTCCCGTATAGAAAGAGGTTTACTAAACTTAGCTTTACATATGTAGCGCAGTGACCTTTTTTGGAGAACAAAGATGGAATTTAGCTATTGGTGGTTACAAAATCTCCAAAAGCGATCTCATATCTTACGTGACATTCACCCAGAAGCAACTTTTTTACTAAGTAGGGTTATGTGAGTAGAGAATTTTAATTCATTATCAATACATATACCCAAACATTTTTTTGACAAATTGGTTTTTTATTTGAATACTATTTAGATCTACGTTATTCAAAGTAAACTTAAAAGTAAGAATGGATGATTAATCACAGTTAAAACTTAAGTAATTAGAAGCACACCATTCTTTCCTCTCTAAATCCTCACAAATGGTATTCATTAGAGCGCTGTGATCAGTTCCCCTCCAGAGAAGAGTTGTACCATCTGCAAAAAATAGTACAATTCCCCCGAATACCCAGCAAGATCATTAAGGTTCAACAAAAATAGGATTGAGCCCAGTACAGAGCCTTATGGAACACTATCACTGCTATGCTGCATATTTGATCTTCCTTTTGGAGTCTTAAAAAACTGTCTTCTTCGTGATAGGTATGACTGAAACCATTGCAATGAAGTTTCCCTAAAACCATAGTGCTCCAATTTTTTATCTGCACTTTGTAACTATTTAATTTTCCTCTGCTACAATCAGGAAACGTCTTATATTTGAAGTAATATTGTCCAAAATAATTTGACAATGCTGCGTCATCAGAGCGCTAGTTTCGATAGTCTTTCTTCTCTTATAACACCTGCCATCTGAATTATTAAATCTAAATCCTAATACGTTTAAAATAAAATACAAAAAAAACATCTTTTTAATAATTTAAATTAAAATTCGTGAATTCTTAGATAAATTCAAATTTTGATTTATATTCAAGTAATTCAATTCAGTTCAATTGAATGTTGACCTAGAAAGAAAAGGGTTAGTTACTGTTACTACTAGTTTTTTTATTTTTATGTTATGGCTAAAAAAACAGTTAATCTTAATATTTTCATTCAGTGTGGCTGATGTCACTTTCAGACTTTACTGTGTTTGAGGTTAGACAATTTAGGAATGTGTCAATTTACATATTCCAAGTAAATCAACAAAAATAAAAAAACAGAGTGATTTGAAAGTTGGTGTTCATAATAACTTTTATAAACTTACTTTCAAAAAGCGAGATGCCAAATTTGTCCTTCGTTATTGTATCTGAAACTGACCTAAATCAAGTAAAGAAAGAACTAAACAACGCAGAAATAAAAATAAAACAGAATTGTTGTCATATTGTTGACTATTGAACTCCAATATAGATACTGTTGGGTGATGAAGAAAAACTTATATTTTCCTTATATAAGCAAGTAAGTTAGGTTAGGTCTACCTGCTTATAATATTATGCAGATGGTCATAAATACATTTATAAGACACCTATTACCCTAATTATACTTTTAGGTCCATAATAAATAGAAAATATAGGTAAAATAGGTACTCCACACTGCAGGTAGACCGCATACCATAACGGCATTAAATATGTTTTTGGTTTTATTTACTTAAATAAAGCAGAAAGTGATAATGTTTCAAGTATTCTTTTCAGCTAAGCGACATAATCTATAAGGTAGTGGTTAATATCAATATTAAATAGTTAATGTTGCAGAAAAATATATTTTTGACTTAATATTCTAACAAATTTGCCCATTAGTTAAGTGGACAGTAGCCAGATAATATCCAGATTAACTATTTTCGGTCTTTAGTTGTAACATTTAAATTACCATAAACATTTCTCCTCCTATTTCAGTAGAGCAGCTATTATTGTTAAACTGTACCAAGATTGAAGTGTACCCAAGTTCTTGTGACTAAGGATTTTTTTATGGATATAGTAATAATAAAAAGATATTTATTATTATTATTATTAAACATTTATATTTATAAAAATTACAAGATAAAAATTAAAACATACATACCCCTCATGACCGGTGGCGGTGAGGTATCTCTTTCCCCCTGAAGAAACTTAAGGTAACTGCTCATGAAGCCAGCTCCTGGACCAGACACCTTATCGATAGGTTTTGGGGGCACCGGAGCCGCAGGTTTGTTCTGAAGGTTCGAGTGGTTCATTGTAGGTGGCCGTGGTGTTGTATCTGAAATTAAAGCAAATTATTTTGAGAGGAACCAAGAGCCGGTTTCAGCATTGTTGGTATTCAAAAGATCACTGGCTTCGTAAGTTTGTAGCTGCTATTGTCACTTTATATTATACAGGGAAAAGGGAAATGACTTCAAATATTTTAACACGTGAAAGCAAGTGTCATTTTATGGAAAAGTCTTATATAACTATAAAAATTAACTATTTCTGAAAAAAGAACAGGAGGTTGATGTCATGTAAGCAAATTACTAAATATTTTATTCATTTGATTATCCATGACTGTTACTTATAGCATTGAATTCATTTATTAAGATTTTTGTTTAAGAAAATTCTTATTTTAGAACACACAATCTGGTAACCTGAACAAAACCCACCTATAGTTGATTATGCTTATTTGCGGTATTTATTGGGAAAGATTTCCAGTCTGGAGATTATCAGTTATAGAACGTCTGTCACAATCAAAGGGTACGAGAAATAGGAAACTAATTCCAGGGAACTAATTTAAAGGGATTTGTTAGTACAAGCATAGCTTTAGTTTCTAAAAGAGACAAGAAAATTGAAGTTGCCTACATATTTAAACATGGGTTATTCATTAAAATCATTCTGTCAGGCTCGGACGAGTGTACACTTGTTGTTTTTTCTTCGTTGATTTCTAGTCTTGACAAATAAGACTGAGAATGAGTTTTTTGTTAAAAATACTTTGCTGTATTAATTCTATTACACATTAATTTTCAAAGTTCTAAAATAGTTTAACTGAAACATAAAAGCATATTATATAATTACTTACCTCCAGACAAGAAGTTCAGCTCCTCCTCAATATTGGGTACAACCACCTTTGGCTGATCGTCAGGCTGCTGATATTGCTGTGGTTGGGGAGGCTGCGGTTGCTGTTGTTGTTGTTGTTGCTGCTGCTGTTGTTGTTGCTGCTGCTGCTGTTGGGCTGCCGCGTGTTGCTGCGCCGCTTGATCGTTATAGTTCGTCAGTGGCGTCAATTCAACGGTAGACGGAAACTCCCCGGGATGATTGGCTAGGTGAAACGGTGCAAAATAGGGCAGTGGCGGGGGCGGATGGTGACCGTGAGGATGAGGCACCTGTGTATATAAGCATGTGAAAGTCATAGAATGTTTAATCTTTAGATTCGTATTATTGTACAAATCTAAATTTTATCGTGGATCAGTTTCTATGAGCTTGGACCCGAAAAAGCTTTGTTTTTAAAATACAAGATGTTAAAATTTTAAATATTTCTATAAAGTGACTGAATATATTTTAGAAACTTATATAAAGTGAACTTTTTTCAAGTCACAACCACTTTGACCCTCCAAAATTATTTGTTGTAGCGACACTGAACTTGTTTGATGCTATTATTGGGCATCTTGTTTTATCTTACAATTTGTATGTCCCTTTGGACTTTTTTGGTAGCTTACACCGGTTTGAAACAATTTAGACAAATATGTTTTCATTACACCTCTCTAATTTGTTTTACTTTAAATAAAATACTTCTGCACTGCATGGGGAAAGTTTTCTAGAGCATTAACCTCCCATGTTAAAATACCAATAAATTTAATTAAGAAATAATCAAAGATTTCAATACATTCCAAAAATACTGATTAATATTAATTGATATTGGATACCTTGTTCAATTTTAGACTACATATCCTCTTCGTTACATTTCACCCTAAATATAAGTTCATTATAAGCCCATATTTAATTTTCCATTTTTACAATTATCTGAAGTAATTTAACACAACATATCACAGCCAATCAAACTAAAAATGCGTCTCGTTCATCATATTGCAATCTAAATGGTAACTCACAAATCATATAATGCTCGTTTATTTGTAATTTAAATTTAACATCTCAATTTATTTTCACACGTTGTTTTCTGAGAGATGTACTATCAGCAACAAATGTGTGATAGTCTAATGTATATGTATGTATTTTTTTTTAATTCTTACTTATTGCATTACATTGTTACTATACTAGGACACTATGTTTATGATTGCACTTTGAAACAAAATATAAATAAAAATTGATTTGAACTACATGTTCTTAAACTGCATTTATGGTGCCGTGAACGCAGGCGCAATGATCTATTTTAGTCGAACGAGATCGCGATTTCGGGGCTCGCTAGTCTATGGCGGCCTGATGAGCTCTAAACATAGTGAATAAAATGGATTACTAAGTCTGTGATATTATAGGATCACCTACATAGAGTGCGCCAGTCTATGACGGCCTGATGAGCTCTAAAAAGAACGAAATCGCGATCGTCCTTTGACAAAAATGAATCATTGTGCCTGTGGAGTTGCATGACTTGTTCCAGACAGGGATTATGTCCTGTTTGTTGTGACTTTGATGTACGGGGAATAAAAATACTCCCAACGAAAGCCAGGAATCAACAGTGTAATTAATTCAATGTCGGTCGTGGTATTAGCCAGCGATGTAGTTGTTTCTAAGATTCCATTCTGTACCTTTTTTATAGACATTAATTGGTTAATTGTATACTAAATTTAAATCAAACAACTTTCCAAAAATATTTTCAGACAAAAAATCTATAAAGGCTATTTGAAAACGAAGCAGTGTTCATATAAACCTTTTTTAATATTTTTATGTGAGTATAGGACAAGCAAATTTGTTCAGGAACATCTTTAATATGTGCCACTTTAGTCCACAAATGCATAAAGGATTTGAAAATATCAAGTTTTTAAAATAAATCATACCATCAGTCCCTGGTGTTGCTGATGTAAGGCCGCCTGTGTACTAAAGATTTTTGACGTTGGTGCAGGAATGTTCCACCTGTCAAACTCGAAATACACGCCATTCTGTTGTTGTTGATTAGCTCCTGAACTATGTGCTGGCGGAGGAACTCGACCTAAAAGAAATATCCTGTCTTGATTATGATATTAAGATTGATCAATATTTTATTTTGAAATATGAAACGCGATAATATTTGGTTTTTTTAAGTGATACATATATTTCAGAGATGGTCAAACAGTCAATCAGAAGAGCTTTTAAGGCCGATCGCGAAAGGTTTTGAAGTCCATCAGAAAAACATGGTATATAAACTACTGATGAATTGCTAAGAACATTGTAAGTCAAATTTAATAAATAATATAATAATCTTAACTACTAACTTACAACTTAACAGTTTTAAGTTGTAAATAACAATCGTATTTAAAATAAATCTATTGTTTTTAACATGTCTTTTATTCCTGTATAGCTATTAAAGCCTAATATACATCTTAATGCATGGTTTTTTTTTTCTAAAGATTATCTATATCTCCTTTGGTAAACATATATAAGATTGTTGAACAATAATCGAAATGAAGCTAAATTGTTGTCTTATATATTAAGAGTTTAGTCCAAGTACTTAAGTTGCTTCCTAGTCCACATAGATATTATTTTTGTTTATATATATTTCCATTATATTTTGTCTGTTGTCAGTTGTCAGAGAACCATTTTAGCACATTTCCCTCAAAAACATACTTTTTTAGCTTCTCAATCAACAACTTTCGGTTAATATTTTAGGATTAGGGCTTTTGCCGTTCAAAAATCAAGAAGAAATAATTGTTTTTCACTTACAGAAAACTTCCATTTTGAAATAGCAGTCTGTAATACAATTTTGCAAGAATGTTTTTGCCTAAAACATGCCTGAAAAATGTCTTTATTTGCATCGACACATCTTCTCATTTGTTTGTTTACAATAGTTTCAAGAAGTTCTTCATATGTAGGCCGATATTTCTCACGTTTATTAGTGTTACTTTTTATGAAGGAATAATTGTTTTTTTTTAATTTTGAGGAAAATTTCCTCGTTCTAATTTAATGATAATGAGCTATAAGAAACGATCACCAATAACCTCAAATATTGTTTTGAAAATTCTGATATTAATACCATCAACACTATTATTTCTCAGTTCTTCTACTATTTTTCTGAGGTCAGCATGTTCTAGAGTTTTGAAACTTTGGAACTTATATATGGGAGTTTTAATTTTTGTAATTTCCTGTCTTCTATTTGCCTTATATCGTTTGTGATGGCACTAATACTTTTTAGAAAGTAGTCATTGAATTTTTCTGCTATCTTCTTATAATTTTTCTCTGTTACATAGAAAAAAAATTCTTGTCTTTTATTGTTTATAACAATTCAGAGAATTGTCTGCTGACAGTTATCTGACCTTAAGAAAGGTGATTCTGTTAGTTAAATGTGTCTGTGATGTCATACAAAATTTAAAGTCAAAAAATGACTTTATTATGAAACTTAATGAATTTTTAAAACAATTAGCCAACAGATTTGAAAAGTTGGAACTCCTCTCGATAATGGCAATAGCAACAGCTTTGGACCTGAGGTTTAAAACTATTAATTTTCAAGACCCCATACTAAAGAGCAATCATTTAAATACTTTCATAAGGTTTCTCAACAACTTGCCATGATCAGAGTCTTCAAAATCATCTGATGATGCGGATGAAGAATCAGAAAAAAAAAAGAAAAACATTTAATATTTGGGATCATCTTAATCAATTAGGTAAGAAAAGCATAAATACAAAACACGATTAGATGTCTAGTGTGGTCAACAAGAATGACTCGGAGTGGAAATATACTTGGCCTCAGCAGCAATCTAACCCGATTGAAACAGAATAGACTGGAAGCATGGGAAGATCTTTTTCGTGGCCTATACAAGTAAGTATACTGCAATAATTACTGACTGACTGTTGCTACGTCAGTACCAAGTGAAAGGTTCTTCTCTAAAGCTGGAGCAACAATTAACCAAGAAAGATTAAACAGCAAAGACTTTTAAAATATATTATTCATTTTTATTTTTAATGTTTAGCAAAACAATGACGCTTAATTTCATAACTTTTGATTTAGTCATCGTTTGATTAGTTATTTAACCAAATAAAAAAACATCAATATCGGAAACATTGAAATTTTTATACCAATGTTTATGATATGAATTTTTTTAATATAGAAATAGATGTATCCACGCTTTTTCTCGGCGATTTTGCATCTCAAGTCAACATGCACTACACATGTGATTAATATTACTTTCAGTAGAATAAAAAAAATTGGATTTGTCTTTCGGTAGTAAAAAAATATAAATTTATAAAAATCTAAAAATTATATTATTTACACTTCAAGGTATCCTTAAGACGCTATTTTTACCAGTAATTATTACATTAATACAACTATATATCTTCTTTATCTTCTATTCTATTATCTGACAACAGTACTTGATACTCGTTCAACATCACACGATACAATGGGAACATATTCAAACAAATTCAAATCACTATTTATTAAAAATTGTTCATTATCTGGATTCAATGTCTTTTTATTGTCCAAAACTGCACTAATATTTTTCAAATTTTTGTAACCAATATTTTTTTGTAAAACCGTAGCTAATTTTTGAAAAGTTACTTTATTTTCAGTGTTAGTTATAGCCTTTTGACAAAGAAAGTCCTTTCACCTCCAATTTTTGTATAGTTTCAGACAAGCAAGAAAAATCGTTTTTAATGTAAATTAAATCCTCACGTACATCTTCTTTGCGCAAAACGTTTTGTGCTTTTTGTATACAATGTGAGTATTCCGCATTAAACTGGTTGACTATGTTTTTTATTGCCTCGAAATGTTCTACGTAATAAATGGCAGGGTTTATCTAAGTTCCTCATCTAGTTACAATTGGTGATGGGGCAGGGGGATGTTTCCTGCAGTTTCCCTAAATTTTTCTACCCGAGTCGGAGCTTTTAGGAATACTTTCTTCACCGAGGACATCAGACCGTTCACTCGTGAATACGAAGCACGAACTTGTTCCGCAACTCGATGAAGTCCATGTGCTAGACATGTGGCATGTATCATTTTAGGGTACAATATTTGTAGACCACTCATTGCTTTACATATGTATGGAGCAGCAATCTGTTACTTTGTCTAAGGTCTTAATTGTAAGTAAATATGATTCATCCCTTTCTGTTTCTACACCTAACACACCAAAAACAAAATTAGCAACACGTCCCTGTTCCACATCAGTTGTTTCATCTAGTGACATCCATATACTTTAATCTTCTACTTTTTCCCGTAATTCGGTAACTGTTTTATCGTACAAATCTGGAACATAGTTTTTCCTTAACGAGGATTCATGTGGAATTGATGTCTTTGTGTACTGCTCTAAAAATGACTTCAGGGCAGGATTACCTAATTTATTCAGTGGAATATCCACATTAATAAATTCCTTGCACAAATCCTCATTGAACTTTGATCGGTTGGGTCCCGGTCCTGGTGAAAATGCTGTGGTGATTAAAACTTGTTTCTGAGCACACGTTTTACTTTTTTGGATCTGATGCTTTGTAGTTCCTATGTGTTGTGTCACTTGGAATTTCTTGTTCGCAGTAACAGGAACATCACAATATTTATAAAATAGTACAAAAGCGTCAGTCGTAAAATCAGGAAAACCTTTCACGAATTGATTTAATACCGCACTTAACGCTTTTTTTTCGGCATATTGGACAATGGTCACAATGTGTAAACTAAACTGAATTGAAAAATTATTTCTCACATTCCCCTTTCGGTACGGGTGCCGGATATAACCGGCAGAAAGCAATGTGTCGTTGCGGCCGGGTCACGGATATATCCGTTCAAGCTTTTTTCTTGTAATGTCACCCCCGCCGTTCATTTTCGCCACTCCTCATAACTTACATTCAGAGACGGCCTGCCGCCGACTTGATCCGACGGACAACTTTTGCTGTATGGCCGGGTGTCGACGTAACCCGTCAGTGTCGGAAATACCCGACCTTAGGCGATCACATTGGTATTTGAATCCAGTGAATTCTAGAAGCGTCAGTACGTTCGGATCACGTCAGAGGGGCAGGCCAGTTCGTCTCAAGGCCGTAGCAGGCCGAAACGGCTAAAAGTTGATAGTGGTGAACAATGTGGGTTCAGTGAAAAGGACTTAAATTCTATTTTGAACACTGTGAGTGATGAAAATATTTACTTGTCCGATGACAGTGAAGAAGATCCTTTTCTCGATAGCGGAAGCGAGTATAATTCAAGTTCAGGGGAATCTGAAAGTGACGAAAGCGACAGTGTGGAGGAATTCGAACCGGAAAACGAACAACAAAATCAGCAGCATGAGGTAGGAATTGTAGATCTTGATATTACTCACCAAAACGATCTGGAAATAATTTGGTCCAATAATGAATTCTCGACTAAAATACACGAATTTGAGGCAACCAATAGTGGTGTAAGAAACGATACCCTCGATGAAAACTCAGAGGAAGTTGACTATTTTCTTAATTTGTTTACAGAAAACATAGTAGATACTATTTTAGAAGAAACTAACAGGTATGCACCTCAGGAAAATGCAAAAAACTGGCACTAACTTTGCTTATGACTCGCAATAAAAAACTGACCGTGAAAGAATATTGGTCCCAAGACTACTTACTTCTCTCTCCAGCATTCAAACAATACATGCCAAGAGACAGGTATTTTAAAATACAAAGATATTTACATTTCTCCAACAATGAAATTGCTCCAGCTGGTAATAGGCTGTTCAAAGTTGAGAACGTACTAAATATCTTGAAAAAAAATTATCAGACTTAATTCTGCCCGTTTCAAAATCTAGTTATCGATGAAAGCATGATTCTTGTCAAAGGACGGCTTAGCTTCAAACAGTATATCAAGTCCAAAAGACACCGTTTTGGAATTAAACTGTACATATTTTGTGATTGCGAAACAGGCATTGTGTTAGACTTTTTAGTATACTCGGGCAAAGACACTAATGTAAAAACCGAAGACAAGGATAATCTTTGTGCTTCAGGGGCTGTTGTTGCAAAACTTCTGGAGCCATACCTCAACAAGTGGCATTCTATTTATACGGATAACTTTTATACCAGTCCTACCCTGTCAACTTTTTTATTTCGACATAAAACTAACTCGTGTGGTACTGTTAGGCAAAATAGGAAACATATGCCAATCTTTGACAAAAAATTGAAACAAGGTGAAACTGAGTGGAGAAGTAGTCAACATTTATTGGCACTCAAATGGAAAGATCGGCGTGAAGTTGTGATGCTGACCAGTATGCATGAAAATAAATTGATAGCTTTACCGAAAATCAATAGGTCTACTAATGAGAATGTTATAAAACCGTTATGTATTCTGGAGTACAACAGTCAAATGGGGGCTGTCGACAGATCAGATATGAAGTTGAGTAGCATAGACTGCACACGAAAATGCCTGAAGTGGTATAAAGTTATTTTTCCATTTGATTGACGTAACACTTCTAAACGCACACGTAATGTTTTCCACTAGACAAACTAAGAAGATTCCATTTGCCAAGTTTCATCTAACAGTTATTAATCAACTCCTACAAAGGTAACGTTTATTTATTTCTTAGTGGTTATCGATTGTCTTTATTTAAATTAATTTTTTCCTTGCAGATATTATTTAGAAACAATAAAACCTACACATCCCGATTTGGGCAACGCCAGGCTTCAGCAAAGACATTTTCCAGTGTTAGTTCCACGAAAACCAGGAAGTTCCAAGAGTTGGTCCAGAAGATGTTGGGTTTGTTCTCATACAAAGAAGAGGCAACCAAGAAGAAAAGAATCCAGCTATATGTGCCAAACATTCGATGTTGGATTATGTGTGGTCCCTTGCTTCCAAATATACCATGAAAAGGCTACTTTTTAATGTAGTTTAATATTCTATAACCTATGTTTCCTACGACAATGCGTATAATAAAATAATGTTAATCACTAGTTATAAAATATTTTTATTTATGCATCTAAATTTTAATGTTGTTCAATATTCTACAATTAATCTATAAGCTCTCCTACGACGTTTCATAAAATAAAAATATGTTCTCAAATACTTTATTTTTACAATTTTTTTTTCATAAAATTAAGTATGTTTTCATGTGACGGATATGTCCGATATCAGGCCGGAGGGCAATGTAAAAACCTCCCGGCCGTATCGGTATAAATGTTCAGGAACGTGCCGTACCGAAAGGGTTAAAATGTGCGTATTTGTGATTGTAAATCCGTGGTAAATCCATAGTTTTTAGAGTCCAGATATTTTATTGGCTACCTATAACAATTTTAAGAAAGGATGGGTAAAACCCTTGGCCTGCCAGCAACTAGACATTTTTTATTATTTTAATATTATGGATTATATTTGAAATATATCAAATTTGTCTTGGGAAATAAAAATATATTCATAAAAATTAGAATATATGCATTTTCCTGCAATAACTGCAAAATATGCATTTAAATACAAAAATTGCCAAAATATGCATTTGCATATGCTTTCATGCAAATATATATATCCTAAGCCTGTATGAATAGTTTAAGTGTAAAAAAGAAACTAATTTGACTTATTCAAGCAAGCACTCCACTTTATTCTCCTGTTTGACTGAGATTAGAGTTTTATACAAAAAATGATAACAATAATACACATAACTCGCACTGGAATGAGCATACTCGCCGAAAAAGTTATTTTCAGCTCCTTTAATTAAAGATATCAACGGGAGCGGCAACAGGTCAAGAATGAAAACTCAACATACTAATTAGTATGCCAAAGTTAACAACTGTGCCAAGTATAACCTTTCCGTGACCGTTTGCAAAGTAATATGTATCTATTGCCTGGGCACTACTGCAAAAACTGTCCATACTAAAATGAGTGTGGAAATTCAACTTTTTCCGCATACTTTTGTAAAAATATCTAACAGTTTTACTTGGGAATATGATATGCCGAGTTCAACAGTACAACACATGACTTTTTCAGTTAGAAAAATAAATTAAAAAAGTAACTTACTTGCCGGAGGATGAACTTCTGGTGGAGGTGGCGGCGGAGCGGGCTTTTCCACGCTCTTTCTCCTCTTAATTGGCGGTTTGGGCACTTCTTGTTTAATTTCCACTTGTGGAACTTGGCAAGTCTGCTGCTGCTGTTGTAGGTTCTTTACTATGGTCATTGGGTCGCCTCGACAGCTCGATAAGTCTTGTAACGTCACCTTATCGAAAGCAGGAATATTAATATGTATTTTATTGTGATTATTATCTCAATTATAGTAATACGAGTAAACAAAGCACAGTACGTTAATCTAAGACTACTTTAAGTTTGTAAATACGCTGTTACAAAATAGCTCAGCCACCAGACAATTTTGGAGTACCACTCGAGGGGCAATTTAGGAATGTGTCCTCACGCAAGCTGACCGGTTTACACAAAAAATGGCCAATATCGTCCAAATTATCTCAGATAGATCAAAACTGTTTAATTAAATCATGTAGGGCAGATTGTTACCTAAAAAAAGTTATTTATATTTCTTTCTGTAGTTGTGATAGTTTTTGCGAAAATTGAGTTGAGAACAAATAGTCTGATGTTATGTCAGTTATGTAGCCACGGATGTCGGCGCTCTGGTCAATAAATTCAAGACTTTTCTCTAGTCCGAAATTTCCGATTTCCGAAAACAAAATATAGCCTTTTTTGTAGGTAATGATAAGATTTTATGTAAAAATCATAAAACAGAACTTCAGATTTGGTAAACCCTATAGAGAGAACTTTAAAGAAAAACTTTAGGGTATAAAAATATATTGCAATATCATGGCGTTTTTAGCACATACACTCCAATTTAAAATGTACAAATAAGAATAAACCTTTCTACGATGCAGATATGGCAATTTATTATTTGAAATTGTTTGTTAATTTCTAACATTCTATTATGTAATTTTTAAATTAACTTAGATAGAAAAACTGTTTGGAAGTTAGAGAAGGCTTTTATTAAATAGAGTAATAATATTTCCTATTTAAAACACGACCTGATACTACTTTGTAGTTTTTGAACAAAATTAGAGAGAATACCTTTTCTTTAAAAAAAAGAAAAGTATATTCTTAACTACAGATATTTTATGTGCAAATTATTAATGATATTTAGAACGAAAGCTTTAACAGCTGTTGGTCAATTAATTGACCACAGCCGTGAAAGCTTTCGTTCTATGTTAGCTAACCTCTATGGGGAGGAAATCAAGAAGAATACCAAAACTTTTGGCGATCTCAGAAACAATAACAAGAAGCTACTTTGCCAACTAGCCTTTCTCCTTAGATGCCGAGACGAAGACGTAGTACCAAAATCTCTACAGACGAAACACCACATGACATCAAAAAGTGCAAGGAACATCTACAAATGAGCCAGTATGGGATTGGTAAGAGAAAGGATAAAAGCTACTCGATTTGGATATAAACGCTCGTAAGTTATTAAATATTCATTTAAAATTAGCTTTTATACTTGAATATCAAGCATTTAGAATTCTCAATGACATTACCAATGCGCAAGCAGAAAGGATACATCAAGCAGTTACCATTAGGCAACAGAAAAAGTTAGAAGGACTGCTGGACAGCCAAAGACCACTAAAACCGCCACAGGACAACGTTATAAATTTATCTTCCTATATATAGTGAAGCAGAACAATCCGTCCTCGCTAAAGGTCAAAACTTCGCCATTACACCAAAGGACATACCCGTAGAAGACATAGTGTAATCCGTTGAAGCGATAATTAGAAGACTTCCAACAGAAGAAGCTGACGCAATAAGGTATGAAACAGCGAAGATCATCAAAAATTCTAAACCGCCTAAGTCGAATCTATCAGCTGCGGAAAGAACGGCGATAAAAACATTGAACATTTTGGTCCTTCCAGCGGACAAAGGAAATGCCACGGTCGTCATGGACAAAACAGATTACGTAAAGAAAATACAATTACTTTTGGACTACAACATCTACAGAGTGATCCAAGCAGACCCGACCAACAAAATTGAAAGACGGATAACCAACCTTATAAACGCATCCAACCTACCAGCAGAGGAGCAGAAGATGTTAAGGCCAAGCAGCTCAAGGATCCCGCGGTTCTACGGATTACCAAAAATACACAAGGTTAATGTATCACTTCGACCTATTGTCAGTGCAATAGGATCTCCTACTTACAAAATTATTAATGATATTATTGTTAGGTTTCAGTATTTTCTTTATGTGAAGTTAGTTTCACCCCTCTAAAGGTATTATTGCACTGGGAACCCTGGAGTAGCATTGTTTTGTTGGTCTGGAGTAGGGTAACTACATTCGGATAGTCTCCAGAGTAGAATCCACGTGGTCCTGGAGTGAGTTCGAGGGTCATTAACTGAAAACCTCCTCAACATCAGGTAATACTTTTTTATAAATTAGGGGTCGTGTTAGAGAAGGCAAACATTTGTATTTTTCTTTAAGAAAATAAATATGCCGCAGGCAGGGCCCAAAATGGTCTATTTTGCCTGTGGTACACTTGGGCAAATTATATTTCATCTTTGTATTGGATTTCATATTAATTTTATTGATACTTTTATGTAAATAAAAGCAATTTATGCTTTTATAGTGACAAATAATGTATTTCTGAGTTCAATAATTTGGGGATGATGTATTTTAACTCATAACTTGAAGTTCGCCATTTTGTCAGTCTTACAAAATGTCTGCCTGCCTAAAAAATAATGATACTTTAATATATGAGATATGATTTAACAGCTTTACACAGAATATATTATATTGCAAATGTGATTGTATACTTTTATTGATTTACCTGTTCAGCCATGTGAGTAGCTAGTGCTGTTATAAAATTTTACTTTCGTTATAAATATGTTTTATATTTTTAAAACCCCGATAGCATTACTCATATGAGTTGGATTCCTTCATCCACGTATACCATGGTACATGGTCAGAATATTACTCCTTAATATTTTTCTTATTTTCTTTATATATTCAGGTCTGTTGGTAATGTTAGCTATAAATATAGGTACTGTTGATATTTTATTTTGTTGAGGATGCTATACCTGAATAAATGGTGTTTGTTTAATTAATTACTTAACTTTAACGTTTTCATTTGTAAGCCACTTTCGTGATTTCCTAATCCTTCTGTTTTTTTTTTATTCATTGACCCCATTAAGCCGACGCCGACGGCAGTCGCGAGCACAAATGTTGCGATCGCCACATCCTTAAGGGGGTAGGTATTTAGTTTTCAGGTTTTAGGATAGATGATAGTAGAATAAATTGAATACAACGTTTCTATCTTTATTAACTAATCTTTAGTTAATCGAGTTAAGCAACAACGTGAATTTAAAAAAGCAAATACATACATCTTCCTACAGCCCCAACTGTCAAATTCCCTAATAATATAAATCTCCAACCGTTTTCTCTAGCATATAAATTTAGATATGAAGTACCTCAGATCAAATATGTTTAAAATATACCAAAACCAAAATTACAGAAATATTTAGGGTATTACCCTAGCAGAACATATATTTGTGTCAAACTTTTATTTGGAACACCCTGTATATTTCAAATTAATTTTGTATAAAAATCGAACTTTGCACATACAGATAGTACGTGTATTTAGCAAATTTTTTGATACGTCAAAAACGGTTTTTCTCAGTAAATGTATCTTACCTGGTGACCACTATTCGAATCAAAGTACTGTTGCCGCTGACCCTCGACTTGCCTCGTGCTAATCTCTATGCTAGTACTAGAATTATTATAAGTAGGTTGAGTATTTGATTGACCCCCTTGGAACTTGCGTTGTTGTTGTTGCTGCTGCTGTTGTTGTTGATTTTGCCTATCATCCCAACACGCCTGAAATAAGAACCAGAATAAATGATAGAACAGAACAAATTCCCAGCAGTAAATTATCTGTTTATTATTGACTTCAAATCAGTAATACAATTCAAGTCAGTGATTAACTATGTGCTGGCAAAATAAAACCTTTTTAGTCTCCAGAAAAAACTAATCTCTAAGCCAGTGAATGAGAACACATAGGTTGTTTAGTTTGGAAGCTAGATTATTGGCGGGTTCCCTAATGTGTTTGTAATGTTTGTATTCATGTTGTGAAATCAAATCAACATTCTTTAAAATGTGCGAGATTGTTGATATCAAACACTCAGGATCTCATATTTGGGCTTGTAATATTTACACAAAAGTTAGATTAAGAGAGTTTCATTGGGTATTAGCAGTGGATCGCAATCCGACGAGGTATCAACAAGCAAAAACAACGTGGATAATATAAATGCAACTAGGGATCGTAACTCCCAAACGTCGTCAAAGGGAACATTAGCCACAACCGAAACGGAATCAAAACATTGATTTTTGAACTTTTAAAGAAAAATAGTACCGCAAATCATCATTTTAATAGATAATAGGGTAGTACTCAACACAACCTTGTAAACATCTCAAAGAGAGAGCACTGAAACCCTAGAATTTGAAGTGACCGAAAACAGTGAACAAATCAAGGAAGATGTCTTATCTGAGATGCAAGATCGCTTAAACTAATTAAAGAATATTTTGCTTCTCTATCATCAAATTAAACCATAAGGAAACAAATAAATAAATTGAACACCCGAAAAAACTTGTCAGTGACAAGCAAAAGTTCAGAGTAATTAAATTAAGTCAAATAAATCCTGATAATGAGAAACTTAGGACAGTAAAAGTGACTTTTGTTAGTCAAGATGTCACAAAACAGGTGAAAAGTTTAAAAAAACTTTAGTGTGAATGGTGATTTAACATTGCTAAAAAGAACAAAAATAAAAAGACTTCAAGAGGAACTTAATAATCTTATAGAGAAGAGGTGAGACATATAACAATAAAATACATTCAGGACGGACCACATATCAAAAAAAAAAACAAAGGCCCTACAAATGGAAATAAAAAATAAAAACGATTGATCTGCTATTATTAAATTATCAGAATTTGCCTAGTCATTCTTATTGTGCAGTTATGATGGAGGTGGAGTTCTTATACAAGTATCAAACCAGTTGAAATTTTAAACAAATACCTGAGTCCCAGAACTCAGTTGAAAAATGATATATATTAATTAAATATTTTCACGCACAATTAATCTTTGGTGGGGTATACCTCCAGAATCAACCATCAATAAATACGAAAGTCATTCCCAGTCAGTTCAAGAAGTAAATTTAAAGAATCCAGACACTAAGCTGATCTTAGGTCACTCTAACTTGCCGAATGTAGTCTGGTGAAATGAAAATATGGGTGTTAGTGTGATATGCAATTTGAAGTCTCCAGCCATTATGCATACTTTTCGTTCTTAAATTTAATTCAAGCAATAGATACTCCTAACAGTAAACTACAAACATTAAATTCTTTTGCCAAATATTTGACATATTTTGTCTTTAATTAAGTTGTCTATTTGTGGCGCGAATTTATCGTCGGAAATAACTTTTAAAACTGCGTCCAAGCGTGCGTCCGTCAATAGCGATCTGGCGGGAGATTTGTTTCCTTTCATCAAAGAAAATAGTTGTTCACACTTATAGGTACTACAAACATTGACAGGATTTTACAGGCAAATTTTCTCATTTCTTGGTATTGAACAGGCAAGTACTTATAAAATTCGAATGTACCAACACTATCAAATTTTTGTTTTAAATGGGTCTGACACTGAATCTCAATTACTTCCATTTGCAAGTGAGGGGGAGCTTTATCAATATCGATAGTGAAAAGACCAGTAAATAGAGAAAAACTGTTTTCTTGGGTCTTAAAATCCTGAAAACGCTTCTTAAATTCTGCCAGAAGGCTTTTCTTTTCTCCGAATATATTTTGTGTGATATTGGGATACTTGTGCTTTCCTGATATGCCTTACAAGTCAGAAAATATGACAGATTATCCTCTGCTAACTGTTTTTCCCACAACATCATCTTACACTTGAAAGCTTTCACACGATCATGCATATCTGTAATAACTTCACGCGGTCCTTGCAATTTCGTATTTAAGTCCGACAAGTGTTTTCGTATTTAAGTCCGACAAGTGTTTTGTGATATCTACCATAAATGAAAGATCATGTAAAAAAGGTACATTGCATAATAAGCTGACATCTTCTCCTTTTGTTTCCATGAAAACGGGTATTTCTTTTTTGAGTTTCCAAAACCGGTCGAGTACCATAGAACACGAAAGCCATCGCATCTCTGCATAATATGGTAAACCAGTGTACTCACTTTCCAAATCACGTAAAAATGCAGAAAACTGTCGCTGATTAAGGCCTCGTGACCTTATGAAGTTTATAATTTTTTTCACTAACTTTAAAACACTTTCCAACTTGATCACTTTTGAGAATAAAACTTCTTACAATGAATATGATGAAAATCTGGTTTGTCACTGCCCGTTTCTCTGATCTTTGTCTGTAATATTTTAATGAAGCCATTTTTTACTACAGTCATTGAAGGAGCTCTGTCTGTTGCAACAGAACACAGTTTTGACAAATCTAAATTGTACTTTTGCAGAAGTCCATAAACAGCATTGAAAATATCCTTCCCAGTTGTTGTATTATGCAATGGTACTAATTCCAGTAATTCTTCATACACATTGATATCTGTATCAACCGCACGAAGAAAAACAGCGAATTGCGTCACAACACGCAAATCCGTACTTTCGTCACAGGCAATAGAAAATGCAATGAGAGTCTGATTTTGTTTTTGTCTGATCATTTATATTGGCAGCCAACTAAGTAACTCTTTTAGCGATAGTGTTCCGGGACAAGGATATATTTTGAAATGCCTTCACGCTCCCAGGACTTACAATTTCCGCGGCCTTTATAAGGCACTCTTATAAATTCACCTTCAACAAATGGTTTTGAGTGTTTCATTCATTTTCTTGCCTTGGACGTGTAAACATAAGCTGCTGATCTTTCAACCCTGATTTTAACTTATTTAACTTTTCGTTTCTGACCATGCCTGTATATTTGTCAAACATAGTTTTATGAATATCATAGTGACGTTTTATATTATATAATTTTGGGACACCGACTGTACTATTATAAATCAAAGTTTCCTCTTACTTCCACTTGGTTTTGAAAGAACCATGTTAAAAACTGTATCCGAAATAAATTATAATAAGTACTGTTAAGTGTAACAATAAGTGCGCAACTTAACTCGAAACTCTATCGCAACTCACTCATAACTGACCAAACACTGAACGACTGAACTCAATCGAACACCGCTTATATACGGATTGTGATTTCTCGAGTTCTTTCCAGAATGTGAATAGCGTCTGTGTTTTTGCGCGATAGAATTTCATGGAACAAGCCAGATAACGTTTGGCTTTAGGTTTTAGGTTGGGTATGTGTAGTTCATCCTCCTGTACAATTGAATATTTTATTATACCAATAGTTGTTGCAGCGACGCGCGCTTTCAAAAACGGTTTTCAACTTGTTCGCGGCCCGCATTATCTGACTGTTTTCAAAACTCATTTGGGCCGCAGAAAAAAACTCACTGGGCCACATGTTTGACATGGCTGAATCTAGTCTTTAATTGATCTTGAAGACATGGAGTTGAGTGTACTGGTGAACTCTGTGTTCACAGACTTTAGTAAGGCCTTTGACACGAGTTAATTTTGAGCTACTTCTAACTAAACTTAAGGCTTTGGGGGTTTCAAAATAGCTGATTATTTGGCTAAATTCTTTTTAAAGTCAGCATGTCAAAATTAAAACAAAATTACCTGAAAGATTTGATGTTTATTTGTGAATGCCTCAGGGGTCTCATTCGCTGTTAATTTGTTTGTTGGTGATATCAAGAATACCATAAATTCTACAGTTATGATGTTTTCAGATGGTTTAAAGCTGTATAAACATATAGAAAACCATGATCATGCTGTGGTTTTGCAAACCGACCTATATCAACTTTGGGAATGGTCTTCGACGAACAACCTTTTCGTGAATATCAGTAATGTTTTAATATAAGATTTTACAAGGGCAGAAAAAGGTCTGAGACTTCCTACCTCTTAAAGAATAAGCCACTGAGATACACAAGATCTGGGAGTATGGTTTGATGAAAAGTTAAATTTTAATGAGCATATTTGCAGAACTATTACTAAGAGTTTTAAAATTGTAAGTTTTTATTAAGGAATTGTAGCACAGGTTCATGTGTTACAAAATATTGTATTGCACTGTGGTAAGATGTTCTTATATATGCTAGTGCAATATGGTCTCCCTTCTACAGGTGCCATTCTGACTGAAAAGTGTAAAAACTCATCCTTAGCTATGCAGTTTTTAAAGAAAATGTTCTGATGGAAAAACAAATTTGATATTTATTTAAGTGGTTTAAGAAATTGTGATGATTTATTGTCATTTCTCGGTAAGCACAATGATCCTAATCGAAAGCCTTTTTTCCACATCATGAAGAATACCCAAGTTATAGAATTTATTTCAGTTAAATATTCTGCCCTGTGAATAGACTGCTGAGGGCCAGAAGCCTTATAAAATTCTGGCAAGCCACTCCGGCATATTGGCTAATATGCTTACCTGACTGGGCTGATTCGTTTGATTTGCGTGTTCATATCGTTCAGGAAATGATTTGTCAGTATTTAAAGCTCTAGTAATTACAGAAGGATACGCTACGTTTCCGCCAGTTTGAGAATTTGGACGCGGCACTGAAACATCCAACGGTGATGGAGGAGCAACCTAAAAAAAAGTAAACATTATTTAAATCTGCCTTAAAGAATATTGAATGGTATATTCTAGTTTATAAGAAATGACTAATCTCAGAAATTAAGTCAAGAAATTGGTTTATTTAAAAAAAAAATTAACAGACAGTGGAAGAATTGTGTAGGCCACGTTTTGTACTTACTAAAGTGAAATAAAAAAACTAAAACGTGAATAAACCATAAAAAATATGCATTTTCTGCCACAAATGAGTTACTAAAAAAGGCCTTTCAAAAACTTAATGCATAACGAATAACTAATATGACTATATATTGAATATGCTATATTTTTGTGTTTTTTTGTCGAATTACCACACTATTAATACTTACCTGTTGGCTACTTGAATTTTGTTGAGGTGATGACATAGAGTTCATTGGACTATTATACATTGGATAGGCTGGACTTTGGGCATGACCCAATGGAGATGCTTGGGAATGTGCCTGTAATGGACTCGGCCTACGAGGTACCACCACGTTGCAATCCGAACCATTGGAACTAATAAACAAATTAAACTGACTTATTAAAATCGAAATCTAATTTCAATATATTTGGGCACAATATGCGACAATTTTTATAAGTGAATAAAGGAAACCTACTACATAAGAATTAAAAACAGCCACATAAAATGTTTTAAGTTTTCATACGACCACACATGAAACTGATGAAAAAAAAGTTAACTTGGCTAGAGAGAAGGTACTTTTCAACATGACAATATTTGAAAGATGTTTGTAATAAACCTGAAAAAGCAAAGCCTACTTTTAATTTATTTTATTTACAATTAATCAAAGCAATTACTCAGCTTTTCAACAATTTTCAAGTGTTGAAAACAATATTTTAGTGATTCACACTTGCTGAGAATTCTGGGAAACTTTCATACAACCCTTTACAAAGTTTTAAAAACTTGTTTTGTTTGCTAATTCAAGCAATTTTATAATACTCCGCACAAGCAGGAAAAAAATGAAGTTCATATTACCTTTCAAGAATTTTAATCTTTTGGATGGAAATTTGAAAAAAAAAAATAGACAGACAGAAAAATTTAATAGACTGGGCTTTTCTTATACTCTTCGGAAATAACAAATAAGAATTAAATAAAAATAACAAGTCTTTGAAAAAAAAAGATAAAATTAAACTAGAAACATTTACATTACATTTGTTTCTAATAAAACTACAAAAGTAAATAAAGACATATAATTTATATTTATGTATTGTTACTAAAGTAACAAATTAAAAAGAAATAGATTTGCTCCTGGCAAAGGCATTTGATGTAGTACCTCATCATTTGCTTCCAAGTACTTTAGATACTTATGGAGTGACAGGTACTGTGTTGGATGTCTTTAAAAGTTATCTGAATGATAGGCAGCAAATTCTAAAAGTAGGAGAGGCACATAGTAATCCATTAACTATAAAAATTGGCATACTCCAAGGAACCGTTCTAGGACCAATACTCTTTATTACTTATACTAATTCTTTGACAAAAATGAATAGAAATGATGGTATAAAAAGATATATTTCAGATATATAGATATATATTATATATATATATATATATATATATATATATATATATATATATATACAAGGAAAAGACAGCTGTGATCTTCTAATCGATGGGATCAAGCTGGCTTGATACCTTTAAACATTAAATGCTTCTAAAACGAATTATGTTGCCTTTTCACTCACATCATCGAATAGTCAAACTTTCAAAATTTATTTAGAATTAGTTCATCGCAAATTATAATAAAATAAAGTAATATGTTACTAAACCAGCGCCAAATTTTCAAAATGTACGTCTATAGTAATTGTTTTATGTAACTTAGTATTCTCATAATGTATTCTATACATTTGAGTTTTTTATTTACCTAGTTTGATATTCTGGACCACTTTTAGGCCTCTGAAAGTCTTCGGAATTCGTACCCTGTGCCTGTTGCGCTTGATAGTGCCTGTAGTTGTGTTGAAAATGTGGCGGTCTCTTACCGGAAGCGTTGCTCCCCGAGTAGTTCAAACGACCTGGGGCGTCCATAATCGAGAAACTGATAGGTGATGACTGACTTTGGGTTTCCTCATTGCTTCTACCAGAAAAGATTTTATTACAAGTTCTAGGGTAATAGATCGAAAAAGTTACATTTTTTAAACTATTATGCTATAGATACAGATATACACCAAATCACACGTATTAAGTATTAATATTTGGCAAATACAGTGTGGATTGTATCAATTTGACACGGTAAAAAGAACATACAACAACTGGACATGGAGATCTGAGTTTTCTCAATTTATTACTTTAACGTACCATTATTTCTCCTAAAAATGGTTAATTTTTTACTTTTATTCTAATTTATATGTACATTATGTCCTAAGGGTTCTGTAAAGAGGTTTTATAGGGAAAAATGAAAAATGGTCAACAGATATTTTTTTTACTATTTTTTTTTGCAATTCGTTGTTGGGCTTTTTTATTTAATATTAAAACGGCTCATAAACAATTTTAAGTCCTCTTAGATACATAGCAAGTTTAGAGAACACACAGAGAGTAAAACTAGTAAAATGTTTATATAAATAAAAAGGTTTTTTATAAAGATATCCAGCCTGCATATTTGAAGTGCTTTCAGACCTTCCGCTGACTAAGGTTTTTTTGGCTGATTGCTTTATCAGCTTTGTGAAGAAACAATGGTCTATTTAAAATCACGGACCAGTGTTGTAGCCACATAACCATTTTTTATTCTAAAATAAAATAAAAAATGTTTTTATGTAATTGGTATTAGTGAGGTAAAAATGTATAGGTGATTATACAGGGTGCTTTTAAATTGATGGCTAAAAATATAGGGACGTAATTTTTTGCTTTATTTTAATACTAACTAGTTCATATAAACATGTGTCCGCAAAGCCTTCGTTTTTGAGATAGATTGACAAAATGTAATTTTTTTTGCTTTTTTCATGGACCTAAACAATGTCTACAAACCGTCTATAACATATTTTACAAAAATCTACTGGGTGTTACTTTTTCCAGGTCGGGACCCTTTTGACCACCCCGAAAATTTTGCTGCAACATCACTGGGTATTGTTATTCTAAAAATAAGATTCCTCATTTTGTTTTCTAACCTCTGGGTTTCTTCTTCTTTAATCTGATATTTACCGTTTAGACAGTTAGCAAGGATGCAGGATATAATTTTTTGGACTAACATGTATTTGAAAGGCCTTAGTTTTTGAGATACACAGTGTTAAAGCTCTTTTTAGTTATTTTTTTTTAAATTTAACACCTAATACAGATCTGATTAGCTAACATCTGTGATTCTGTACTTAAAAGATAATTACTTTGAAATACAGTTTCTTTAAAAAAAATTTGAATTTGAAAATGTCTACTTAATGACGTTTTTTAAATTGTTTATTGAAGATTTGAATCAAGTTTGTCCAAAATTTATAACCAATTATGGAAAAGTCAATAGTTTTCCAATAAACAAAATAGTGCAAACATTTCTGAAACAGAGAAAATTAAGTTTAAATAATATTTCAAAAGTCAATTACCTTGGTTGTGGTTCTCGTTGGTTACCAAGTTCCGAATAAATTTTGGTTTGGGCTTTAGTTTGGATCTGTGGTGTACTCTGTTGTTTTGTAGGAGGCGATGTGAAAGATTTTTCGATGGGCCGTGAGGGCGGTGGATTGGGAGAACTGAATAATAATTTAATAATAATAAAGACCTATCTTAAGACCATATTCTATAATAAAAATTGATGAACAAAAAGGAGTTAGCAAATAAAAATTACTGTATACTCGTAAAGTCCATTCAAAATTTACAAAAAGAGATTATTCTCCATCTAAAAAAAATCTGTATTCAAGAATCAAGCTAAATGACCAGATTTTTAAATGTTGATGGTCAAACATATATTTAAGTGGCAACACATGGAGGCTTCTAGGAATATTACTACATATAATTACAAATTAATTTGGACAAATTTATATTTGCAGCTTTCTTTTAAGATCAAAACCGATTTAACATTTCGTTATTCCCAGAAATACTTTTAAATATCTTAGAAAAAATCAATATATTTAAAATATTACCTTAGAAAAGTTCGATTGGGAGCTTGTGGAACCCTGTACTCTTTTGTTGTAGAAGGAGACGACACAATACATGACTGCTGAAGATTGGAAGTATTAGCGGAAGTAAATGTTTTAGTACTACTACTCTCTGAAAGAGTCACTGGTACCTACAATTAAATACAAAACACTGCTTATTAGTAATTAGAAAAAATATACAGTGTAAACAGTATTATATAGGAAATTTTCTTAATAATTAACCTTAATAAAATTTCCTTGAAAAATTATGAAATTATGTGTTTTTTTTAACTGTCAAATTTGACATTTATTTCTAAAACTGTATTTTTCCCAAAATTTTGAAAGGTGGTAAAAGATTTTTTTTCTTTTTTGTTTTCATGCCTATATACCATTTGAATTTTATCAGTTGAGTTGAAATTTTTCTCAGTTTTTTTAGCTAGGTAATGTAAACACTCCTGATTGAAACTATTTATTCAATTATTTACATAGAGACGGTTGCACAAAACTTAATTGCTGTTTAGAATATTTAACCGAACTTTCGGATTTGACAAGCTGCTTATAGAAATTTAGGAGCTCGCTGTCAAATTTGACATTCCGTTAAACATTGGCCGCGTTCACCCGCCTGATCGCTCGTTGTCTATCGATCATCAAAGTAGCGCTCAAATAATAGCAATGGTTTGAACGGTTTTTAGAGATTTCGAACGCAGCAAATATTTCTTGACCTTAACCTTGATGAGAATGAGAATATGAGACAACGGGAACAAACAAAGAAGGGCTGAAATTAAAAGACATATGATAGTAAATTTGTTTGTATAATATATTCTGTTTTTTGTATTAAAAAAAAGATTAAAAAAATCTATTGTTGCTCTGGTGTATTATTATATTGTATAATTATTGCTCATAATGTTTACATTACATGCCGCCATCTCGTTTGTTATGTCAGCTGATCGTTGCTCAGTTAAGTAGCGAAAATAAAATACGATACAAAACATGGCGTCCGCTCAACGACCCGCTATCAAAGTAGCATGATTAAACAGCTCGTTCATGGTACCGATCTCAGAGCGATCACTGAGCGATCAGGCGGGTGAACGCGGCCATTCTAAACTTTAATTGAGCTTTCTGCAACCGGCCAATAGACTACTTAATAATTTAGGTTTTATCTGATTATTTCAATACTTTAATAAAATAATCTACGTATTTTTAGAAAGGGAGATATAAAAATAAGACTAAGGATCTTCTCATTCTTGTTTTTATAAAAAAAAAACAAATATACAGGGTTTTTATATAATTATTATTTAACTTTTTTTAAACTGTGTAATATTTTTTTTAGATATACTTGATCAACAGTAAAAATTATGGTACGAGCGGGAATCGAATCCGGACCTCTGGATCCGTAGCTCATTGTTCTAACCAATTGCGCTATGGTACCACTGATAAGCAATTCGTTAAAACTTGTACATATTAAAACCCATCAGTATCATAACCATTGTTGTTCAAATATTCGAAAGATGTCAGATTTTACGTCCAGTCAGGAAAGCAGCGCTATAAGGGTAGAATATTTGGCAGGATGAACAATGGTTATGATACTGGTGGGTTTGAATATGTACAACTTGTACACTGAACAACTATTACTAACTACAAAAGAAGTACTTGAACCATATAAAAAAACCCATGTAAAATACACTTCTGTCACTTGCAACATTTGATATTTAAAGACGTATGTGTTTTATATGTGAACATTCAAATTTGTAAGTCAATTTCGAACCAAACAAATCGAATTTCATCAACGGTCAACAGACAGAATCTGTACCAGCTGTTTCTCTTTACCGGTATTCTGCTCTATGCCATAACTTCTTCTGTTGATCAAATATTTCTAAAAAAATATACTGGGTGTTATGGATTTAACAACAAATATTTTACCACATAATAGTACGACCCATTTTGACTAAAAAAGTCTTATATAATGTTGGGTTTATTCCTTACCAATTTTGAGAAAAATGGCCTTAAAGTTGTATTAACACTTTTATTAATTTTACTTTGTAATACAATTATATATTTTTTTACAAAGTTCCTACAGTTTTTTCTTAATCAAATATCTCAAGACACGGATCTGCTACTTAATTTTACCATAAAAATGCCTACTTAAAAATGTCAACCTAGCTGACACACAACAGGGTTCAACGAACATGAATCTCAATTCACAAACGCAGAAGTTGCAACAGTTTTGTTTTTTGTTGATTCCACCTGGCTTAGTTTTTTTCGTGTGGCATAATTTAATTTTTTTCTGATTTAATATGTAGTGTGGATTTTAAAAAATGTATACAAATAATTAATATGCAAACATGTTACTTATTGATGGAGAATGTAAACAGAATGCACATACCGTGAAAGATAGAGCATCCGATTACCAGAAATTTGTGTCCACTTTACAAAGAGGGGGGGTACAACATTCGTCATAATAATCGTGCACCTCAGAGGCAAATAGCACCCGAAAACGAGGAATATAGTTTAGCTCTAATGAAGGAAAACCCTGGTGTGTTTTTGAATACTTTTTTCAGTTTTTCGTATACTTTTCCTAGTGTGTGAATAACCTACATAGTGCTATAAATTAAAGTGCTTGGTAAGTTGATATTTTTTATTAATTTTTGGAAAGTAATAAAATTAATTAGGATTGTGCGGTTAAAATTATAATCTCAAAAATAATTATTGTTTAGTTCCAATGACAGGTTGTTTCTACTTTTTTTTATACGCGCCGATATTTTGCAAACAAATCATCCTTTTTATTATATAATTAATCCATACATCCAAAAAAATCAAAGTAAATCAATTTAATCTGTGCCATCTCAATCTGACTTTTATGTTTCTTTCTTATACAGCTGTTGAGTTAAAATTATACATCTCAAAAATAATTATTGTAAAATTAAATATTTTAAACAGTAATATGTTTCTACTTTTTAGAATTTACCAATGATACATATATTTTGCAAACAAATCATCCTTTTTATTATCATAATTAATTGACAAAAATCATGAAAAAAATCAATTTTTTTTATTAAATCAATTTTTTTTGTTTAAATCTGATTTTTTTGATTTTTTTCTGACTTTAATATGATTTTTTCGTTAGGCAGTCACAACAGTAAGTTATTATTAATGGTACAACAAATAATACAATGGAGTATAAAAAATCCATTTTATTAAAATATTAATAAAAAATTTAAAATTTAAAAAAGCCAAACACTAATAAACGGAAATTACTAAAAACTTAATATAAAATGTTTGTTCAAAGATGTAGGTACCAATTATATCTATATCTATTAAGCATAAAACATTAAAAATAAAAACCAGAACAAATATTTTAAAAAATGTCAAATTTGACAGTTTAGATAAATCAATTAACTAACTTTTTTAATGACATAAATTGTATGTTATTTTTACACCAGCCGAGGACGGTATTGCAAACAATTTTTTTAATTAGCATGATATCCTCTTTTGATATCCCATTATTTGCTTTTAGACTATTAGTTAAAAAAAGTTCCATAAAAGGTTTTGCATTTTATTTTTCACACATTATATATGATTAAAATTATCAAATAGTCAAAAAAATTTTCCTTTAACTGCTAAACATATATACATAGCTTTGTTACAACTACTATAAAGAAATTTATAGCTTGTTTGAATTTCAAACTTTTATATATAAATTTAAATGCTCATAATATAAAATTTTTTCTATACAACAGCATCTGCCCAAAAATGCAAATTGGATTTCATGAATGCTATTGGTTTCAAGAATTAGCCTTAACTACATTTCTTTTCATAGCTATGTCTGAATTTTTGACTTAATTGTTTGGTCAATTTCATTAAATGATGCGAAATTTGTGATAAAATAGATTAGAGACACAACTTTCTAATGCTTGAGTGTGTTATAAAAATTGTATAACATTGAAATTTTCTTCAGTATAGAGATCCTAAAATAGAAAATATATCAAAAAAATTGTATAAATTTATTTAAATCATTGATTTTTTCTTAAAAAATCACTCGATTTAAATCTAGATTTAAATCATTTCAACCCTGATCAGATGTTACAATATTTGCAGTCAAACCTCTAACACCCTGTATATTAACCTAATATATAATCCAATTCAAAAATACTTTACACAAAATTGTGGAAACTGGATACACTTGAATGCAAAGTCCCGCACAATTTTTGCACTCCTTTATGTTTTCATCAATAAAATTTGGTTTAAAATAAATTTAGGCTTTAGATTCTCAAAAAAATGCATTTAGACTTTAGATTATCAAAAAAAAATACATAGTTTAATTTAAGTTTGATGACTTATTCAATTAGCAGAAAAAACATTCAATTAAAAACCAGAACAAAAACTGAAATCAACTGATGTCTTAAAATTTGGCAGAGAATTATAATATCAAAAAAAAAATTTCTTTTTTTAATTTTGAGAAAAAATGCATTGTGTTTTGAAAAATTTTTGACAAATTTGACAGTTTAGATAAATCAATTGACTAACTTTTTTAATGTTATTTCGCATTATTTTTTGAGCAAAAACTTTTTGCAACCTCAAATTCTACTTAAGACTATTAGTTAAAAAAAGTTCCATATAATCTGCATTTTCCTTGTCTCACAGTACATATAATATAACTATCAAAGTAGCAAAAAAAACTGCTAAACATATATACATACCTAGCTTTGTTACAACTACTATAAAGTTAAAATTTATGCCATAAGAATCTAAATAAAATATATAATTTTGCTCATAATATAAAATACTGTACCTGAAAAAATGCACTAGAATTAGGTTGGGAAGAATTAGCCTTAACTGAGGCCGTGGTCACTTGAGGGCTCTGCGCCCTATTGCTTGATGCTGCTTTAGAGTTGGCCGCCAATTGCGAATTTATGTGATTACTTATGGATTGTTGAGCCGCAGCAAAATGGGCATTGAAATTTTCATAAGAGACCTAAAAAATATTAATAGATAAGTACGCAAAAACCTACAGTGGGAAGTCATTTTTTTCCAAAGAGCCATTTTAGGTATATGTAAATTTTAACAATATTATTAAATTCACAAATGAAAACCTAGATTTTTTTGCTTCATCTCCCTCTTCCAATGTATGATTAAAGTGGGGTTTGAACGTAAATATTTTATTTTCTTGTCTGAATATGACTTTTTTTCACAACTGTTAACTGTTTGGCATGATTTCTAAGGGGCATCATTGGAGTTTTTCTAACGGATTGAAGAACTAAAACTATGGCTGCATTGTGATGGTCACATTTCTTTTTTCTTTCTTTTTTAAATCTTGTAACGAAATCTTGTATTACCGCTTAGGGCTTAAATCAAAACATATTTAACATTTGTACTTTGGAAAGGATCTTATAAACGGGGTATTTTTTTTCACAAAACATTTTTGTATTTGTACGCCCCCGGTATAAAAAATTTAATTTTTGATAATATTTTTCAAGCAAAAACTTTTATCAGGAGTGACTTTTTTTCATATCTTCCAATTTTTAGTCCATCTTATAAAGTCCATCCGCAGACATCCTGTAAACAATCTTCAATAGAATCTGCCTATTAAATTAAAACAAATCCTCTCTCAAGTTTGTACCAAGCATTATATATTAAACACTACTAGGAAAATGATATAAAAATTTTACATTATTGCTTATCTTGTATTCAAATTATCTGCGTAAATGCGAGAAAATAGACAAACAAAACATTACACAAAACGATCCTCGTCAATTTCAGAATATTTGCACATCTTTTGTATGAGAAACACATGTATGTATAATGGTGTTTAAACACACAATACATGCATAGGCAAAAACCTACTCACATGCATAAAATCATCGAATTACCGGCTTGTGATTGAAAACCATGACATGTAAGAAGTTGGGCTAAATTAGTTGATGAAATTTTAAATTACTTGAAATTTATTATATTTATCCTTTTCTCTGCTTTAAAAAGCAGAGAACATAGAAATTTTGTGTGTCCTATTAACAGCCAAATATTAAACATATTGTTAATATAAACGTTTAAATAGTTTTACCACTTATTTAACAGTAATTATTTTTAACTGCTGAAACAATGATAACAAAATTCAAATTATTAATATAAAGTCAAACGTAATTGACATCCTTTATTGCCCTCATAATTCTGCAAAAATGTTATCCTCGGAGATTTTAGCGTTTTCGGGTCATTAGACCCCGAAAAACATGATAATAAAATATTTAAATATTCGGTAAAACTCGATTTTTCTGGAATAAAACTGCCAATTTTACGGAGGAAAATAATAAAGCACATAATTTATTTTTTGTAGACGACATAAATAATGTTATAAAAACTAAATAATAATAAATTAAAAATTTTAAAAAATTGAAATGAATTACAGTTTATAAGATTTATAAAAAGTAATGGCCAAATCATTATATCCATAATGCATATATAGACTGTTTATTCAGGGTTCTTAGCAATTTTGGATTATCAAATTCCCTGATTTTTCCAGGTTTCCCCTAACAATTTCACGAAAATTCCACGTTAAATTTTAAGAATTTATATTTGTTATAAAAGAAGCCAACAAAACGAATAAAACTAAACTTAAATGAAATTGTAAGAGAAATATAAAATATTAAAGAAAATACAGCAAGCAGGGTTTCTTTAACTGGAAGATGTATATATTTTTAAAATGTATACATTTATACAAAGAATTTACAAACAAAAAATTAATATATACTTGCGACACGTCATTATTAAAAATTAAATTTAAATTTAAAAGGATTATAGAAAAAATAGAAAATAAGTATTTTAAATTTACTGTTACTGTTATAGTAAATGGCGAAGGCGGGTAAGTCTGAATATACGGGGGATGTTAAAAAAATTATAGTTATATAATATATATGTTCTCAGTGGCCTATTAGAAGTATCTGGAGAACCACTGAATATAATACCTTAAAAAATTGACTTTGATCATAGGTGAACATGACTTTTGCTTTTACACAGATGGCAACATCCGTTTTCTAAATGAAATGCCCTGTATATTATTGCATTTTTATTTATTGTCCTGAACATTCCAAATACTTCCTGTATTAGGTTTTCTATACCTAAATTCATCTGTTTTCGATGAAATAGTGCTTAAAAATTTGGCATTTTTGATCCTTTGATGTTCGATAACTGACAAACACTGACTTAACTTGGAATTCCTATCTTATTTCTAGTTATCTATCCCTTGGTACTAATTTCTACGTTGACAGGAAATGTCAAATTTTGACCCTGCCTCTCAAACCGGAAATTGGCGTGGAAAAATAGATGAATAAAAACTAAGACAGGAAAGTGAACTACATTTTGTTTGGCAGTTACAGAGCTTCAAAGGGTCAGAAATTTAAATTGTTAAACGCCATTTTTCCCAAAAACATTTGAATTTAGGTATAGGAAACATAACACAACAAGAGTTTAGAATGTTCAGGTCAATACAAAAATGCTAATATATATAGGGTATTCCATTAAGAAAACGGATATTGCCAACTGTTTTGGGTAGAAGCGGCAACACCGCACAATTAAAAACATTTTAAAAAGAACGTTTTTAAAAACTGGATTGATTCGACCGATACTTGGTGGAAATCCAGATAAATGACACTAAGTAAAAAAAAAATTTGCTTAAAACTTACACTATATTAAAGAAAACAAACTACTGGGCTCAAATTTTGTATTTCAATTTGCAGATAACACTGGTGGAACCTGATATACAGGAAGCAATAAACAAATAAATGGATTGTGTATGAAATATGGAGACATAGCATTCAAATAATCATTATTGCAGAAACTTAAGTATTACTCTGTATAAGACAAGATTGTTTGAAAATGGTGCCCGTTTTAATTTTTAAAAACTTAACTGTCTGACAAAAAAAATTATTAGATTAGTTTTAAAAACTTAAGTCAATTGTACAAAAAAAATACTTTTAATGTAGTGGACAATTAATTCATTTACAGTGATAATTTACATTGGGTAATAATTTAATTAACAATAGACCTTAAGTGTACGTCATACGATTGTAATTTTAGAAACCCATGGCAATAAAACTTAATGTCATTTCTTTTAACAATTTACACCATAAGTGAGAAAAACTTAGCAAGTTTTTTTCACACTTATGCATTATATTATAACAACCAGTAAAAGTTAAAATAAATAAAAATAACCAAAATATATGTATTGTACTAGTAACAATACCCTTTAGCTAAGGTCACTAAGAAATAATTAAGATAATAAACAACTTCAATAAATACAAAATAATCATCAACATTGAATAAAATACAAATATATACTGCATTTTTGAAATGATCTGTAGCCTTTCTAGGTCATTAGGCTATTGTTCAAATTCAGAATTTTCTAGAACCATAAGATAATACCATAGTGTCAAAATGAAAAACGTTGTCAAGGGAATTTTTTTAATACATTATACATTTCCATTATTTTTCTGGCTAATTAAAACATTATTGCAGAACTAAATTTAACTTACGGATACTATATTCCCAAAAGTAAACCACAAAAAGTAATCAAGTTTTTTTTGGTATGTAGTGAAATGAGCTATCTTTTTCTTTCTAACAGAGCTCGTATTGCCATCACTCCATACCAAAACACTTCGAGTAAGCGCGGTTAAAAGCTGTTTGACCTGAAAGGGGGTTGACAAAAAAAAGGTGTTAAATGGAACAAAGCAAAAAACATTTAAATAGTTTTTCTGAATACAGTTATTTCTCTGCCAATATCAAATTTCTAGGTATGTTCAACAGATAATTTTTGTGTCTTTTTTCTATTACATTAATATGACTTACGGTTTTTCTTTCTCAATAACTATTTTACTCAGCTCTTCTTTCTTATTTCTTTCAAAACGGTTTGAGAAGATTGTGAGAGTTTTTCCACATTTTCTCATATTGTTAATTTTCATATTAACATCTCTTGATTTTTAACACTATCATAAACATGTTGCCCAGCTGAAGTGGGTTCTAATCATATATTTATGAGAAAGGATGTAGCCTTTTTGTCATAAACGCCATATAAAAATAGTAAAGCCATTTTAGAGAAAAGATACTGTAATGTTTCCAACTGTGCAAAAACAGAAATGACATTTACATACTTTATAAAATATTTTGCAAATCACAATGATTAAGGAAATGCAAACAAAACATTTTTTTCCTATTCCATATTATTTTTAAAACGGAACCGTTTTTTCTGTGGTTTTGATTTTAAACTATGACACTATGGTTTAGTGAATCTGTTTGAAACGTTAAATTGTTACAAGACCCAAAGATGAACGATTACCCCCCCTAAATATTTTAAAAAGCTTGCTATCTAGTGAATACTAAGTTAATATTTTGGACATTCATTCTTTCTAATTTGTGTTGAATTTATACATTGAAATAACACTGTTATTTGGTATTTTGTAATATAATTTTTAATATCATTTATTTTATGCCCAGTTGGTAGAAAATGGTTTTTTCTAGCCATGCATTTTGAAACTCATTTATCCTTACTAGCATTGAAGATTTTACAGGAAATATATTTTGGTGCCCGGAAATTTTATCATAATTCTTTAAAATACTTTAATGTTAAGACTTTCCTCTTTATAATATATTTTCACAACATTTTTCAGTTTCCCTGACAATGAGTAAAAAGTGTCAATTAAAAACTATCAATTACCCTAACTTTTTTCTTACGGTTTCTGCATTCCCTCGTTTTCCTGATGCTAGGAATCCTTAACAAAATTTAAAAAAACCTCAAATGCATATTATTTTAATTCTTGTGGCTTCCACAATAAATATGGGTTATGAAAACAGAAAACGCTTACCGTTTTTCCAGTAGATGTGGCAACGACACTTTCATGTGGTAAAATTCCAAAGGGGCTATTTTGTTGCCAAGCTGATGCGCCCTGTTCGAAAAACGCCTGGGCTTGGGGGTGGAATTCGCCAGTCTCACTCGCCTGCTTTGATGCGGCTGCTTGAGCTGCCAACGCACGGTGCTGTGTTACCTAGAATAAGGGTCCTGTTTAAAGAATGACACCAAGAAGCTAAAATATAACCAAAGAACCAAGATGATACATATCTTAAAATAACTTGTAAAAGTTACAGACATTATTCTTAAAATAAACTGGTTTCATTTTATTTAACACAACCAATAATCTGACATGGAGACATTATCAGTAGCAGCCCATACTTAAACAACCATCATTCAACATTTATAAATTTTAATCATTTTTCATTCATTAAGGTATAAGCCATTAACTTAATACAAAGATCAATCCTTTAAATTTTTAGTAATTTTTTCAAATTTTACACATTTCTGTATGATATGTTACCAAGGCAATATCAATAAATCTGGATCAGGGTTTCCCAACCTTTTTTTGCATTAAGCCTCCCCGGATTATAAAAAATATATTTATGTCCATTTTACTCTTTTTCTTGTTACCAGGGACATCCCCACACCCTTGTTATTGGGGATAACACAAAAGAAGAAACTAAATTCATAAAAAAAATATTTAGAATGTCCAAATACATTGAGCCTCCTTATGTCACACTAGGAATGTGCACCCCACTGGTTGGGAGGTCCTGCTCTAGACATTTTTATTAATTTTTTGACTATGACTAACAGGAGATACACTGCTAAACGTAAAATTTGGGTATCACTATTTTCAATATGCCATTTATCTTGAAAACATCTTAACAGATTTTGGTACCTGCTCAGCAAAATGGGCGTCCTCTATTATGGAGTTATGGGTCAACTGTCATCTAGCAAAATATTTAAACATAACTGATAAACAGATAAAACTTTTTTGACTTATCGCCTTACTTAACCTTCAAATTGTCAACTTTTAGTGCAATATAAACACAAACACATACTGCTTGGATTAAAAGAGTCCTTATTTGTCCTATTTTATATAAATACTTATTTCCTAGACATTAAATAAAAATGTTAGTTTTTTAGCATAAATTTAAATTTATTTAAAAATAATTTATTGACTGAAATATCAATCCTTTCAGATCCCTCTTAAAATAAATGAGTTTCAACGTTTTTATTTAAGATCATATGTTTAATTAACAAATTTTATTTAAAAGATTTGTTAAGCTATTAGGAATAGTGTAAGTGTACCATTAAATGGGTTAATTTGACAATTTTAACCTTTAAGAAATACTCTTTAATATATATGAAACAAGCTTTCAAAATCTGAAAAATTCATTGAAGTCCTTTTTCAAACAAAAACAAAACAACTGGAGATATTGATATTACCTTGGTAACTTACCATACTGAAATGCATAAAATTTGTTTTTGTGAAAATGGAAAACACTCAAACTTCTATAACACAGAAAAATAGATTTTTCTGTGACAGAACATAAAAACACAAAACGGTTGAAAATTTTTTTGTCATGTAGCGTAGAAAAGACCGGGCTTTTAAAATTCGAAAACAGCATCCAAAAAAGATCATTTCTACAAAAATTAAATAAACTTAAAGAAACGACTAAAAATTGAAAGGGTCAATCTTTTTGTTGAGCAATTTATATTAATTGCAATTAATGAAATAACTGATCAAAATGATTGAAAGTTGTAATAACTAAATATCAAGTAAAAATGCCAGTTTTACAGAATAAATTTAAATTTGTTTAAAAATACTTTAGTGAATGAAATATCAATCCTTACAGATGTTTCTTCAAAAAAATCAGTTTCACTGCTTTATTACTTAACATCTTAGGTTTAATTAACAACATTTTATTAAGAACATTTGTTAAGGCCTCATGACCAGTAAAAGTGTATTAATTACGGGATAGGGATAATTAAGCTACTTAATTAAGGTGAAGGTCTTCATCTCAGTGGTCTCAATAACTCAAACAAAATCTTAATTTATAAAATGAAGGTAACAAAAGAAATTTCCCAATACAGCCAACCTCTACAAAACCCAGTCGATAACCCAGTAAAATAGGTATAATTAGCAAAATTTGTTAAAGACAACTGTTAAGGTCTGATGATCACTCTAAGAGTAGCATTAAGAGGCTTAATCATCCCATCATATAAACATCATCTGTAAAGGTCTTCATCTAAGTGGCCTCAAAAACTAAACAAAAAAAAGTAAACTCAATTTAAAAAACGAAAAGGTAACACAGAAAAAATTTCCCAATACAAGCCAATCTTGCAATAACATCCAGTAATGATACATGAAAGGGCATTGTTGAGAGACTATATAATTTTTGTTGTTGGTTTTTCGAATGAGAGCATAGGAAAATCAGGAATAACTTCACTACATAAGCAGTTAAGACATTAATAGAGCATGTAAGCCACAAAAATGTTCCAAAAGAAATATATTTAACATTAATGATCTGGTGCATTCCAGGAATAAGATAATTGGTCCAAAACTTATGTGAATTATTTGTCCATTTAGGACAAACTATCCTAGACCACCATAAAACTGGAATCAACACTTTTGTCCCCATACCTTATTGGCTAACTGTACCTTTGTTATTAATTTATTCTAATGATAAATAACTGACTATTTGAATACCAAAATCATTTGAAATATAAATGAAAATAATTTAAAGTAAACACCATTCATCATTATTCATATGACTTAAAACTATTATTGTCTTCATTCTTTAATTATTAAACATTAAGCCATTGGAATTACCAAAAAAAAAGGTTAAATATTAAAATTACAAATATTTTATATTAGATAAACTCTAAAAAACGAATGAACTTTAATGATAAGAATATATATTAAGTAAATAAATATACGACTAGAAAATATAAAAATTAGTATAAAACCAAAAATTACTAAATTAAATATGTGTAACTATTTAAAACTACAATCTAACATGAATTTATTTCACTCATATTTAAGAAAAACTTTTGTGAGATTACTAAACTACTTGGAATTAAAATGTCTGGAAAGCCAATTCACACAATTCTGGTAAAGTTCTATTAGAATGCCTAAAGGAAATTTGAAAGCATTTTTTTTACCAAATTGGTATTTTTTTAATTCATTTGTCATACTTTATTCTTAACGAACATTGACAACGTCAATAACCTATAAGTCATGAAGTGAAGAGAACTCTTTTTCTAGTAAACATTTTTTAGAGCTGACTTGAACCTAATGTTCCCTAGTATTTCCTTAATTCCTACTGATAATGCATTATGGACCCTGATATTTATTTATTTACTTATTACACAGATACAGTCACAGGCACTGCCCAAATAGTACTAATATAAAGCACGTTCATAACACAAAAATATAAAAAAACTAAATAGTCCTAAAAAGTCCAGATAATCTAGAGTTGAAAAAAATGTACAAGTATTTTCGTGTAAAGTCACTTTTTTAATCACATTTTTTTTTACTTCCCTCATGAAAGGGAAGTATTTTATTGGTACTCAAACAAGTCAATATACAAATAGCAAATACAACAACAATAAGGACCATACTACATCGGAAATATGGCAGCAATACTCCAAATGATTTCTCACCAAAGAATAGTAGAGTATTTTCAAAACCTCTGTATTTTTAAAACCCCAACATCATCTCATTATAAAACCTAGCAAGATGGTTTGTGAACCTTAGTTCAGTATCGAAATGACCAAAATTTTGGATCATGTTCACTCCAGGGAGATGGGAATTGGAAATAAAGTAGGAATGTAATATCAGTCTTTTTCCCTAGTAAACGATATAAATTTACATTTGGATGCATTTAACTTCGTTATCTCTGATTATAGGATCATGCAACACTATCAATTTTCCTAAAAATCTTTAAGTCATCTGCGTATAGAAGAAATTGGCAATATTTAAGTTCATTGCAAAGGTCATTGACAAATATAAGAAACAGTATTGGTCCCAAATAAGTGCCTTGATGTATACCAGAGGTGACCATACATTTCCTGGATAGATTTCTGTTAAATTTAACTAAGTGAACGCGATTATTGAGATAACTAGAAAGCCATGTTAAAAGTGGGTTTATAATGCCATAGGCTTGAAGCTTATTTACTAACATTTTATGATTAACAAGATCAAAAGCCTTTTGAAAATCAAAAAAATTTAGTTAACTTGCGCCTTGCGCCCCTGAGTCTATAGTAGTTGTCAGGAAGTTGGAATATACTGATAATATAAAACATCAAAGGTCCCTTATCAAACAACGTCCTGCGATGTGCTGGTATACTAATTTATATAGAAAATTCAAGCGTATATACTTTACTAATAAAAATTAATGTGGTTAAATTGTTAAAAAAGTTTTTCAACTTTTTGTTGAAAGCGGAAAACATTCTTTTTCTTATGAGTTATTTTCATAGTGCATTTTTAATATTTTCCCACTTCATAAATCTAAGTAATTAGAAAGTTTGTGTTTTTTTGTATTCAAATAATTTATTAGCGTCAATAAAATATTACCTATTCATAGGTAAAAGTCATAAAACTTTAGTACATCATAGGTGTCAAAATCTTAGGCAGTAAAATCAAAAAATACATATTTAACACCAGTAATAAATCAAAGTTTATGTTTGAATTGTTCTTACTATTTTTATTTGGTTCCTAAACAAACTGCAATTAAACTTGCGATTTTTGTTAACTATTTAAATCCATTAACTAATATCATATACATATTAAAATGTTGGAAATAAGGATTATTATTACAATTTATTTATTTATTTATTTACGGGCCAAATTCAATTAACAGTTAACAATGGGTACAATAAGTTCTGCTTAAAATTAAAACAAAATTTGTAGTCATTGCTTAACATATATTTTGATTAATAGTTATTAATTAGAAGGGTTTTGAGCTGCCTCTCAAAGTGAGATACACTGACAAAAAAATTTAGTTCCAGATACATTTTTTTATAGTAATTTCGGTGCTCGTGCTAGAAAGTATTTGATCCATAGTTTCTTCGATTGCCCCTTAATGAAAATGTCCACCAGATGGAATTATGATTTGCATACAGTGAATATTTATAGCTATAATATATAAAAAGGGTGCCAGAAATTCCATAACCATGCAGCTTGTTCACCAAGACAAGATGATGTACTCTGTCAAAGACCCTGGAGAAGTCATGTAGATCGAATGAACCACACCACCCCGTCCAGTGCCACAGACAGATATTCGCTGTAAGTAAGCAGGTTCAGCTCCGTCAATCGATCAGGATAGAAGCCAAACTGTTGATTCATTAGAACTCCGTTTAAATGAGTCAAAGGCTTGGCAACCAAGCATTCAAACAATTTTGGGATACAACTCAGGTTACATATAGGTCTGTAATTGGTGACATCTCCCCTGCTGCCCTTTTTATCTACAGGTACAATGTAACTTACTTTCCAAAAATCTGGAAAAATTCCTGCCGGGAGGGAAGCATTAAAGATGAAAAACAACAGATGTGATAGTACAACATTACAATTTCAGAGTAAACTAGGGGGAAGCCATCTGGTCCAGGACCTTTAAAGTTGTTGAGATTGTTCAATTCTATGAATATAGCGGAAATTGATATGTCGCAGTTGTGGATATTTAAGCTGCTCAGGGATGTTATTGGTGCAACCTGACAGGTTTGATTAGAATACACAATTTGAAAGTACTCAGCAAAACAAATTGGCTGCTTCTATGCTTCCATCCACCATTTTACCATTATAAGACACTTGGGGAGGCAGCTCGTTGTCCTTATGCTTAGTATTAACAATGTTCCAAAATGTCTTGATATTATTAGAAGCGATGATTCGGACTCATGAACAAAGTCCACATAAGTCTCGTGATGTTCTTTTGCACTGAGCACGGAGTTCAGAAAACTGTGCATAATCCTGAGACAAACGTCTTTTTTTTCTACTTACCATGCGCGATCTTCTTCCGAAACACTAAGCTTTTCAATTTCTACACGCAAAACCTTTATACCCTAACAGCCAGTGTGAACATTTTACTTAGGTCCTTTATAATATACAGTGGGTAAAAAGTCTGGAAGCCTCCAGTCATCTCCGGGATTGCTCATCCAATTTGAATCAGCCATGTAGAGAATTGCGAAGAAACGCGGGTGACATTTGCAACATTGCCAAGTTTACCGTTTTTCAGTAATTAATAGGCACTTTTATTTTTTAAATGGAATACCCTGTATTTTATTACATTATCTGATTCTACTAATTATTGTAAAAATTTTTCAACATATTTTGAGTAAAGGGTCATTTTTTAAATTCCTAATGAAATATATCAAGAGTACTTGTGAGTCAGAAGAGGATTCTAAGAACAATGTTTCGGCTCCCATTTAGAGAGTCTGGCCGTTTAACTTTCAAAGTGCAACATATACTCATAGTTATCAATTTATACATATTGAAGTGCGCATGTAATGTTTTCAAAGACCGTGTCAGCCATCCCACATTTAGTGACGTAAATCAGTATGTAACTCGAAACGCAAATAAATTGTATATACCCAACGCAAGATTAACCCAGATTCTGTCTATATTCTTGACGTACTTATATATAACTTGTTTAACCTGTTTTGTTTACTTTGTATTACCTGTTAGATACTCTTTACCATTTTAACTTTTACAAAAACTTATTTTAACTTGTGTGACTTGTAGCATAGTTTTAACTTTTATATTTTTTACTTTATTTTTATCTGTTGTATTGACAATTCCGATACATTTGTAATGTCTATGGAAATATACTATTTGAATCTAAATTTGAAATACTAATTGCAGTTTGAAAAAATAGATTTTGAAAAATTCATATGAAGGGCTTAAAGTGTTGTCCATTAACTTCTTGATAGTGTGCTAAATATTTTGCAAAAAAGGCATTCAAAACGCTAAGAATGCTGTAAGTTTATTCGATATCCCTACATTTGTTTTCAATTCATTTCATGGTTTCAGATACTCCAGGAAAACAATGTTCTTGAGGTGTCTCTACAAAAATATTCAAGGCGCATCAACTTTGGAGACCGAGCTGGCCATTTTATACTGCCTTACAATGACATAATTTTTGTTTTTTTACAATTTAAACATAGTCATCCGCATCACTGTTCTATTGCCCAGCTGCCTTCCGTCACACTCATGGTACACCATTTCCATTACTACTAGTTTTATCTATTCATTAATGACGTAAGTAAAATATTCACTAGCTCTCCTCTGACTATTATGATTATTGGTATATATATTTTTAAGACAGGAATGTTTTCCTGATTACAAATATACTAAGTTTGATACTTTTATCCTTAACAACGAAAGAGAAAATTGGCAAAAACTTCACCGGAGGAGGAAATGTGTCGAAGATAAGAGTTAAGACAAACAGCAGTGAGAGGGAACACTCTTACAATAGGGAGTTAGTAGAAATGCACTGCTCCTTATGGCAGGGTTTGCTAATATTCTGAGTTGTCTTTGAAGGTATCCGATCTTGTATATTTGTGATCAGATAGGGCTTGTCCTATCCTGATCACATCAAAGTTTAATAAGTATACCCCTGTATACCTATTAAACTTTCATTGTGATATTTACAAAAATGAGACTTGCTGACTTACCTAGAGAAGGTATACAAATAAACTTACATAAGTTTTGTATATATGTACAAAATCTATACTTTGATAATCTTGTATTCCAACATTTTAAAGTTGATGGTAAAATATGTATTTAGAAGAATAATGAAGTTGAAGTAAGGGGGAAACCTTTGTAGAAGTTTTCCTAAAATATTCAATAAACAGCTTCTTGACACTTGTAAATTAAACATGTACACAAAAATCAAAATATTCAAATGTACATTTTTTTATAGGTTATATAAAATTATTGAGATGACTTACCTGGGCAACGTAATGTGGTTTAGCACCGCTAGCCGCTACCGCGCCATGAAAGAGTGGTGTAAATACAGTTTCATAGCCAACTGTAGGTGGCGACAAGAAGCCGCCTGGTAACACAGCTGCAGGAGTAGGAGCAGCTGAAGCTGCAGTGGTTGTGGCGGAGGCCGCAGCAGCAGCTGCTGCTGCGGCAGCCGCTAAGGGATGATGTTCTCCAGCGGCCGCCTGAGCGGCCAGCCGATTATAAGAGGCATACCAGGGGCCCACTGGGTCCATTTTTAAAGAGACTCGAGGTGCAGCGAGTTGTATAGTTTGTTAGAGGGCATTTGCCCATCCCATCTAAAAGTAAAAGGTTATTATTTTTATTTATTTGACTACGTTAAAACACAAATCAAAACTTTACTAAAAATTCATTTATCAGTTAATAGATTTTCTCTATAATTTGGTTAATTGGTATTTCGGTCAGTGGATATATTGACTATTCAATAAATCGATAACTTCATCAAACATTAAATCATTTATCAATCGACACAAAAAACAGTTATCAATGAATGAATTTCTTATGTAGTTTATTGCTAGATCATAGATATGCAACCAAAATATCGTAACAAAATTAACTAAGATAATTAGATATTGACTTCTCAAATAAAAAAATTCTCAGTTTTAGGAAAAAATATTTTATTAAACAAATGAATTTGTTGTTATAAGAAATAAGGCAAAATCCATATATGTATTTATTTATTTATATTTATAATTTATATTTAATTATTTTAAAATTTGAGAGGTAGGTACCTTGTTTTGCAGTTGGAGAACAAAGTAAATAAAAATAAACATATACAGTGCAACTTCGATTATCCGAACTATTTATTGCAAGCCATTGTTAACCCTTTTGTTTGAATAATCGAATAGGGGCAAATAATACAAGAGAAGTCTAAAGTGTGTAATTACCTATAATTATACAGGTACAGATCTAAAATGTATAATAAAATAAACTCATATAATGAACATTTCACTTTTTTACGAAATATGACGTAATCTTTTTTTGAACGAGAGTATTCCTTTCCAGTTGCTTTGCCCTGTTCTGCATCTGTTCTAAAAGGAGTATGTGGCAAGACTCCTCTCCATTCTCCTTTGCCCACGCTATGCATTTATCAAAATAATTTACTGCTTCCCCGTGAGTCAAGCGTCCACTGCTAATTTCTTCTTCATTCTCCTCTTCTTCTTCCAGGTTCAAATTTTCTATGATATCACTGTCGTTCATCATTTCCACAGGATCCTCATCTCCAACCGCCCATTTTTTAATTTCTTCATCTGTCGGAACTTCTGGCAGTTGTTTTGTAAGAGCTATTATGTCACTAATTTCAGTTCCAATAGTTTCTGATCTTTTTGTTTGGGCCAATGCAGAAAGGGGAATTAAGTCTTCATTCTCCCATTGATCTAAAATACCAGTTTTTACGTGCTGTCAAGCCTGCGCTAATTTCAACACAACACCTTTCAATGTATTTTTTTTAGCTCTTCTGAAATGTTTCCCGACGTCTCAACAATCTTTTTCAAAAGATTTTTTCTGTAGTGGAGTTTAATTGCTTGAATTACATGTTGATCCATTGGCCGAATTAATGGAGTGCAGTTGGGCGGCAAAAACATAACAGAAATTTGGGAATCGTCACTTGCTAATTCTACTGGATGACCCGGTGCATTATGCAGAATCAAAACAGCTTTTGGTGGCAAGTTTAATTCCTTCATCTTTCGACGCACGGCAGGAACAAAAGACGTATGAAACCATTCTGTGAAGATTTCCCTCGTTACCCATGCCCTATTTTGTCCCTTGTAGATGACTGGAATGGTACTGCTTCCAAATGAACGTGGCTTGTTTGATTTTCCCAAAACTAACAATTTTAATTTGTGAGTACCTGTAGAATTAGAGCATGGCATAAATGTAATTCGCTCTTTATATTGTTTTCTTCCTGGTGCTGAATTTTCTCCCGCATGAGCCAGTGTTTTCTGCGGCAACATTTTCCAGAAGAGGTCGCTTTCATCCGCATTGTAAATTTGATCTGCCGTAAGTTTAGGTTCTTCAATTTTCTTAAGAAGCCGATGTTTGAAAGGCTCAACAGCCGTAGGGTCAGTAGATAACTTTTCCCCTGATAAGGATAATTGGCGGATACCATAACGATTTATAAACTTTTGAAGCCAACCAGAGCTAGCCTTGAAATTGCCGTTTTTATACGTTTCTGTATAAAAAAATTTGGCTTTTTCGCAAAGGAGCTCACTAGACACAGGGGTTCCTAAAATAATTTTAGCCATTAGGTCATAAAAACGGATACATATTGTTTTGTAAGCTAACATACCTCTAGAACTCTTCTGTAAAAACCCATTTTAAACAGCCTTTTCGACATCAGGGTAGGCACTTAATTTGAGACTTCTCCGATTTTTAGTTTCAGTGTCTAAGGTGGCGACATATCCAAGTATTTTCTGGCTATTTTTTTTTTTAAATCGGATATTGTGGACTTTCCAACATTGTATTTTAAAGCCGCCCCTGTGACAGTCTCACCATCTTGTAAACTTTTTAAAATTTTAATTTTGTTACTCAATTTTAAACAAGTACGCTTTCTTTTCGGCATCGCGAACGCTAAAATCTTCAAAAACGTATGTCCAGCTCAAACACGCATAACTCGACAGAATAACTAAGATGCGTACGTGACCGATTACACGACGCCGTGCGGCTCGCCAGTTATATATTCGATTGGTGGGGACGACGATTTTAGATCGAAGGAGCGGCGTTGTTCGCTTAATCGAGGCTTGTTCGGATAAGGGCATCGGTTTGTTCGTGTTCGGTTAACTGGATATTCGGAAAATCGCATGTTCGGATAATAGAGGTTACACTGTATATATAACATGCATAATGTAAAAAATAGATCAAATATGCCCACTGTGATAATAGATTTTTATTTTAATTGGAAGTTACATGTTTGATATTTAAATGGGTTAATAAATATTACTTGCTACTGTACATTATGCTATCTTTTTCAATAAACTAACTGAGAAAATTAGAATCATGCCAATAAAAAAGTTTAAATTAGTGGTTAAAATGTGCCTATTAAATATAATTTTTTACAGGTTTGCTGAATTTTTAAATTGTGACATATATTTGTATTAGATGATATATGTTGCACAAAATCTGTTTGTACTTTATACTATTTCATTTCTTTCTGATAATTTTAAATAATTTGTACTATTTTATTTCATTTCAACTCCTTAAAATGTCCATAGTATAAACGAATGTTCAATGTATGTTTCTGTAGCTTGGACAGCCTAAAATTAGGTACAATCATGATCACGTCCAGTAATTATGATAATCACTATGTGGCCGAAATTGATGTTTTCGTCCAAAACCCTCCAAGACTTAATAGAGCAAAGCTAGACATGGAAAATACAAGATATTTAGTAATTTAAACTGAAACTGTTCTGTCAGCTTTCCAGGTAAAAGAACTATCAAGCATCTTAAAAGTCTATTTTGATGTAGCTCAAAAAATATTGACAACTGCAACATTTAGTTATTTATCTGGATTGCACATTAGGTCATTTGAGGACTATAAAATAGATATTGACATGACCTCATTCACCCATATTTTTAAATCAAATTTCTTAGGGCAGGATACTAGAAATGTTGAGTTCATCTGCGTCAAGGGACACTTTATTGGATTAAGAAAGTCAAAGAGGTCATATACAACAATATACAGACTCCTGAGGAACACCATGCCCTAGTAGTAGTAGTAGATGAAGGGGGACAAGCCCAGCGACTAGGCCTGCACTTTTTTTTTATTCAGACAACATATAGTGAAGGGCACCTTGGCTACACCTGAGTGGTGATCAAGCCTTCTCAGCCCTGCCAAGTGCGCGCAGAAAAGGGATCAGAATCACCCTTCTAGGATGGGGAAAGGAATTAATGTCTGCTTGGTGTTCAGACCAGATAGGCCCTACAGTTTATTGAGGAGTCCAAACCTCAGCCATCCCTTCCACCCAACAGGGTATTTTACACTCTTCCCTTGCTGGACATTTTAACCACTAATATTGACTGCAGACTTGAAAAGTCTTGCACCCACCTAGGATTCGAACCCAAGCAGGCCAGGCCAACTCCAATGTAAACCCAAAGCTTTAAGCCCTCAGCCACCAGCTGGCTGCCCATGCCCTACTAAATAGGAAGCAAAAAGGGCACAATAGGATACTTCTAAAGCCATATCGCTCAAGCTTTTGCAGCAGAACAACAAGAACATGTTGACACATTTTTACCTTATATTGAAACAGTGAAAATTTTGGTATTATCTATTCCTTTTATGTGACAGAACCACTTAGGGCAGATACGTCAATATACATTAAGGTCCAAAAAAATTCATGATCAGGTCTTTAATCTAATTAATAAAAAATATATAAAAAGCTTTTAACTCTTAGACAAAAATACAATCTAAAGTATAATAGATATTATGTTGTAGTAAGACTAACACATCTGATAAATGATGTCAGTTTCACTTAATATTTCAAACTTGTGAATTCGTAAGAAAAACTATAATCTTTGCATAGTAAACAAACCATTAAATTAATTGGTTTTTACGCCTCTACAAAAAATATAATCCCTTGTCAATTTTTTATGTTATTTATCATAAAAAGGATGGAATATGTATATGTACATATATATATATAAACACATATATATATATATATATATATATATATATATATATATATATTTATATTCTAATACCTAATTCAATCAACTTTGAGATAATTATCATCTTATTTTCATTCTTATACTCATACTTGCCGATATTGTAGCAGCATGAATAGAAATCAAATGTATGTCTTATACATCAAACATGTTTTAATATGAAATATCAACAATCTGTCTCAGTTCTGCAGACACTACCATAGATTTTCCACTGATGAATTATCAGCAACTGGCAGGGAGTACATATATCAACAGTTTCTCACAGAACTTAGAACTTTAGCTTTGAGTCTTCTTGTGTCCCGAACTGTTAACAATATGCACAATCTTTATTGATGATAAGAAAAAACTGTCAGCTTTATGACAATATCTATTTTTCTCTTTGTCATATGCATGATCAAATATACGGTAATGTCTCAAAAATCATCAGAATTATTCATACTTACTCGGTAAATTACAGGACATCTAAAACTTGACAACTGGGGCACATTTGAAACTAAAATAATACTTGATATATTTATGATTGTATTGGATAATCTATTTTATTTATCTTTAAAGTGTTTACATTTTATATAGTAACAAAATCAGCAATGCTTCTAACAGTGAAATTGACATCTGTCTGTGACTTTAAATGTTTGTGTTAACTATCAGCTTAATAAGTATCAAGACCCAAACAAAATCAACAAAAGCTTTATTGTCTAAAAAATATATTTACCTGGCAAGCATGCATAGAAAATACTCTCTAAAATTAAAACAATAAATGTAAAAAACAAGCAAAAGTAAAAAATTATATTTAGTGTATGAAAATAAAAGCTACTGGAAAACCCTACACTCTTCTTTCAAGTGTGATGATATCTCACACCTCAAGCTTTTATTTTTTACTTTTTAGTTCAATAGTTTATAAATAAAAGCTTGTTTCGAAAAATACAGAACAAACAAAATTAAAAATAGGCAGTGGGCAGGTAAAAACAATTAAAAATAATAATACTATGGTCATTTTTATTAGTGTCTTAAAATTAAGTTTCACTTTAAGGACGATTAACTCAAACAAAATAAATCATACTCAGAATAAGATGAATTAAAATTGTTAACCATACAATCAACGAAGGAACTTTTTATGTAATTCGTTCTGTGTATGAGCTCATAAAATAACTGAAATTGCATAGTCTGCCTGTTGGGAACTTGAAAGAGTACCAAACCTAATAAAATATCACAGTCTATAATACCATTTACAAGTTTATGATGTAATAATAAATGAGCCTCTTTACATCTCGCCTCAAGACTTTTTAAGCCACAAAGTAATAGGCTTGTTTCATTGGGTATGTTTTGATATGAAAACGAAACTTATACAATAAATATTTCACAAATTTGTTTTGTACTTTATCAAGTCTGAATCTGTTAAGCATACCGAGGAGACCAGATTATAGAGTATACTATATAACTATAAATAGTTTATTAATGCCAATATACAATAAAGTATTTACATATGTCAATATAAAAGTCAAATAGCCATAATATTACAATAAAATAGATACAATTGAAGTGTAAAACAATATATATATATATATATATATATATATATATATATATATATATATATATATATATACATATATATACATATATATATATATATATATATATATATATATATATATATATATATATATATATATATATATATATATATATATATATATATATATATAATAAAATTTTATACAACAATCAATAAGTACAATTAATTATTACAAAACACCATTAAATACCAATTATATTAAAAGACATTTAAAAAGCAGATTTAAAATACTAGTCACTATTATAAAAGGCCTGACTGATGAGAAAAGACTTAATTTGAGTTTTAAATTGTTTATCTGGAAGATTTCGAATGTAATATAGTAACTTATTGAAATACTGCACCAAGCACCCTGGGCCATTCGGACACCTCTTCAGATGCCTGTAAATTGGAATTATATTTGTATAATTTAATTGATATTGTAGGCAAAAAAGGAACATATTTTTATCTACGACTGTACCTGAAATACTAATTCACACATTGATCGCAGTAGCTAGTTTGTTTTTAAACACAGATTTCTGAATAACAATGCATTTCATACAAGATTTCCTTTAGATATCGGCTCCATAAGAAATGTATTGGCCACCATTAATTTTAGACACTGGTAATAATTTTTTAAAATGGCCAAACATCGAAATTTGTATCTTTGTCATAGTAAAGAATTGTCAAAGTGCCAATACAAACACTGTATAAACAGACTGACTGTTAATAGTTACAATTATTATAAAGGAGAAAATTAAATAATTTAACTTTAATTTTATTTGTAGTATTTACGGTCTTAGAAAGAGTATGTGTGCAATATGTGCATGAAGACTTTTATACACTAATGTGATACTGTGCATATAAAAGTTGGCTTCACACACTTGTTACACAATATATTATAAACTTCTATGGCTAATGCCTTAAACTGTATGCATACCGATTTGACATTTTTAGAAGTGACAAATTTGCAAACTTAACCTGTCAGTTGAATGTCACCAATCAGCTGTTTTTGACAGTCATAGGACAAACAAATCGAATTTTTACATGGGAGTATATGGGACTTTTGTTATTTATTTTCATTTTTTTTCCCTTAAAATGCCTTCTCTTTGTTGTATTGCAAATTGTGGAAATAGGAGGATAATAGACAATGTTACTTTAATTACTAAGTTTCAAAAATTTTCAATTTTAGATATGAATAATGATTGAATGAACTTCGTGGATGTGGCTGAAGTGGAATACTGCAATAAGAAGAGGATTTATGTACTACTAAATTAAACTTATCCCAAGTGTGTGCAAAACATTTCATATTAATCATTTATTAAAAAACTAAAATTAATCTAGCTAGTAAACAATTCTTATAAATCGAGACTCTGATCAAAGATATCTCTAATCGTTGTTTGAAAATCTTATATTTTATTTATTTATTATATTATATTTTGTACCTTTACATATTTCAATGCTGTACTATCTTGAAAGAATTTTTGTTAATAATTTTTACTTTTACCTGCAACTCTGTAATTATTTTTTTTTGTGTGGGAAAGCGAGGTAATCCTACTTTAAAGACTCATAGTTCTTAAATTCAGTATAAGAGTAACATTCTATCTTAAACTTAATGAATTTGCCATATGTGGAATTTTATTACATACTTGAAGAACTAAATAATGTATGCTTTTTATATTGATATTAGCCTAGCATGAGTGTGGTTTAGTTTTAACAAATTTTTATTTTATGTATAAAAGAAGCTACAATAACCATATACAAGGTTATTACTTACCTAATACTAAGATTTGCCAAAAGTGTCCATCGGCAAAACCTATGACTGAATAAACAAAAATCTTGTTATGCATTCAGGATGGAAGTTCTTAAATTATGAAGGATGGAAATTCCAGATTCAGGATTACAAGTACGATAAAGGCATGGACACTCTTTCAAAATTTTGAGTTTCTCGATAACTTCTCAAAAAAAATTAGATGAGAATAAAATGTAACTATTTTTTTAGGCGTAGTGGAAGCATATAATTAATTTTTGTTAGACATAAATATGTTTAAATATAGTACGTAAAGGTTTCATTATGCTGAAAAAATTGAGTTCCTTTACACTCGTCAACAGGTTTATTGTAAAGATAACTTTTTATTTTTATTATATTCGCTCTGAAAATGTTATGTATATATTTTTTCCCTTTGACATACATGACAATTTTGTTGAAATAAAAACATATTTGATTTATTGATATATGTTTTATTTAAAAAATATATTTATGTACTGTGTACAGTACAAAATAATAAACACACAGATTGAACTAAGTTTAATTTGGATATACATAATTTAAATTGATCAACTAGGTAATTTACAATGTCCATATTTGTCACTGGGGGAAAGTCTTCTGGATCTACACTACAAAAGGATCTAATTTTTAATTATAAAAATATTTTGTTTGCATAGCTCGGTGACTTCAGCATTCTGATTTCAGAAAGTATTGACTTGTCATAACTAAATTTAAAGTAATCACACAATTGTAAAAAATGGCCCTGTCCAAAAAAATACACTAAATATATAAAAAATACTGGAAATTTGCTTTTAAATTCAGTCAACTGTTTTGTTGGACCACCTAATTAATTTTTGGGTTCCACAAATTAATTTGCGAGTTAATTTGTTTTTTTCTGCAAGAAAAGTACTGTAAAATATCTAAATATACAGTTATTTACTTTAAATTGTATATTTTAATTTTACAAATCAAGCTATCATGTGCCAGTTTTAAGAATAAAATTAGTCAATAGGCATTAAGAATGTGAACACAGTCAGCCAATACATAAAAAGTTATTATAAAAATATAGACGAAACTAAATAAAAAGAAAAAAGAAAAGTTACATGAACCCAGCTTAAGGATAAGCACTTTTGGTTTATTCAAGTCACATGGCAAATAACCAGGTCAGTTCTTATTACTAAAGATAAAGATAAAACTAAATTTTGTTAGTTGTTTAGATCTACTTCAGACATTCTTGTACTCTATTTTGCCTAGAGAAAACTGGTAACCCTAATTAGAGATAATGAAAATTTGCTATTGAAAATAACTAACTCTCTGAAGTTATTCTTAGTTTTAGGTGTTAGTTTGTTAACCTTAATAAATTGTGGATTGAACAAATATAAGCTATTTTTTGATGTTTATATTAAGTATCACATTATTTGTCTTAGTATAATAATTGTCAATTTTAATAGAAATCAAAGGATAACATGCAATCACAGTACAATATGAATCATAATTGAACTAAAACACTTTTGATCAGAAATACCATTCTCTTTCATCCTATTAAATTGTAAAATAAACAAAATAGATTTTTAATCATGCATATCTCTCAAAGCCTAAACCAAAAAGACCTGACACCCTAAAACCGGTTCTTTTGAGAATGAATGGGTCATTTATTATATGAGATAAAGGAATCTGTACTGTTAAAATGGGTTAAAAAATATCTCAACAATTCGTCTGGCCCCAATACAAGCGGATATTTTCTTTGGTGGGCAACGGCTTAACGATAAGTTCGAGATAATTACAGTCTTCTGCTTAAAATTATTTTGGGTAACCTTGAACAAGTCTTATTACATCAATACTGGAATATCCTTTTGTTTTAAAATTCTTCCAACTTAACCGCAAATAAGGTTAATCCCGGTGGAAATTTTCCATTTAATGTGCTCAAATATGGACTACGTTTTATTACACATGTGAAAATCCATTGGAAATTATGTCCAAACGTTGTTTTGAGCACGAAAAATCAGACCAATCATGACCTCTGACATGGATGAAACGCTGGCCACTTCAAAACAACTATACGTTTAAAATTAATGGGTACCTAGATTTATCCGAAAAACAAAGAAAACTCAGCACTTATTAAACAAATGAAAATCATACTCACTTCTCATTTGAAAAAGAGGTATAAATGACAGTTATTTAATTCTAAAACTCATTAATATGGCTCCATGAAATGTGTGAAGAAGGTCTATTCACGAGCTATAGAGGCACTTTAAAGTCACAAAAGACACATATCTAAAGCCGTTATTACATTAAAACAAGTCTACGTATTGCTGGTTTAAGATTTATGCTTTTAACTAACTAAAATGAATAGTCTAAAACGATTATAAGGCAAAATTTCTACAGCACTTTGCTCACCAAACTTTTAGACGCCATTTTAGAATTTTACTAACAATAGAAAGCGCCATCTTTCCGACGTTTCCACTTCTGGCGGATGATTCAAAAATTCAGACATGAATATTTAATTTCAGTACTTCTAAGGCCATTTTAACCTAATGAGGGAAAAAAATACTGCAAACATTAATATTCACAGTATTATGTTAATTTAGCAACGCATTGTTAATAGTTTTCATATTTTAGTAGGTATTCATAATTCAATACTTAATAAAATCGTCACGTTAAATTTTTAACCTGGGTCCTATTCCAAAATAAAGAATTAATATTTGTTTCCCTATAAAACAAAAACTCTCTTTCGATAAATTTATTATTTTTCAAATAAAGTTAAATACCCTAAAATTGTCTACCTCTATTTTGGAGATTGTGTAGAAATCAGAATGTATTACGCAGAGGCGCATTCAGCCTATAATATCTAATAACTAACATGTTTCTTTTAATTAATTTACCTACGCTGCAATTTGTATTGCTATTACCGGTACATAAATATAAATATAATACAAAATTGTCCTTACTTTTAATTTGCAAAAAAGACTGCAAGCTAGTTCAACTTAAATACCTAGATAGAGCAAACTAAGGAAATAATAAAAATAGGTTATAAAAAAAATATGATTTAATCCGTTTATACAAAAAATATAAATTTGTAAAAACTGATCTTAACAAGAATACGGGATAAGTAAAACATTAATTTTAGTGTTTATACATGCGCAAAGTTCCATTAAAAAAAAATTAAATACAAATTATGTATTTTCTTTTTAATTTTTTTTAATATCTTTATTGTTTATTAGGTGAAAAGTTTTAAACTACTTTCCATTTTTCTGGTTTTTACTTTTTGACTGTTAAACGTTAACATAAAATAAATATTGATATCTATTACTTTTTTCTATAAAAGAGATTATAGTACCTGTGAAGAAAGTAACTAATATTTATCAAAACGTTTTGGAATACACAAGGTAATATTTAAAATTATGGTAGGATATACTCTAAAGCCGACCACAGACCTCATGATTTTCATCGGATATCGTAATAAGCCGTCGTGACAAGACCGAAGTGTACGTGTGAGGTCAAAACTCTCACGAAGCACCATCGCAGGATTGTGTTGTGGGGATTTCCTATTAAAGCGATAATTTAAATTCATTATCGTCTCATACCACTGACCGTTTTAATGTCTGTTATTTGTTAAACGTTGATATAATTACATTGGTACCAAAAATGATATAAGAATGGTAGACAAAGAATTTTTAGTGTACTTTATTACTCAAAATACGTTTTCTCGTCCGTTCTTAAATAATTAAACAAATCCGGGTTCAGACGACATTTTCTTTTCCTGTTTTTATTTTAAAGACGTAACGAAGCCACAACTCCTGTTCCTCGCGAACCGTCTCACCGAATCACGAGGTTTGTGGGCTGATCGGGCGTGAAAACCAATCCGCTGCCACGATAACCGATAAAAATCAGGAAGTTTGAACCAACATAGTAATCACTGCCTTATTGGTCTAAAAATGTAAGGAAGGCATATTTTTAATAATAAAATATACTGAAATGGCTTCTATTATTTATCTATTATTACCTCTTTTAGTTCGGACATCTGTGGGGTACATTAGAAAAATATTTTAAATTTTAAAATTTTACTAGCTGCATATCTATATTTTAGGAATTTTAAACTATTTCTACAACTAATTTTTCTGACTTGATTGTTTAATTGGGTATTTCAACCTTAGTTGAATAAAATGGTTTTATTATTTGTAATGTTGAGTTTGAGTTGTTGCGTTGAGAATAATAATCATATCTAGCCAAAAAGTACGTTGGATAATGTTGTTTAATCATAGCAAATTAAATTTAAAAATTGCGTGTTATTTTCCTTTAAATACAATGCGTGTGACATCAGAAGTTATTCGTGTTTTAGCTAATTCGATGTTACATTGTTTCGAACAATGGCAATATTTGACAATTCATGTAAAAAATTTTAAAATACATCTAAGTTTCAAATTTTTGTGCAAATTTTTGGACCTGCAGTATTAAATATTTTGAGTAAAATGGCTTCATCTACTCACTCACAGCCTATAAATCCCAATAATACGTAAAATGCTTAATAGAACCAAAATAATAGGGTAATTCAAAGTACTGACAAACATTTTTTATAAGATATAGTTTTCTGACAATTTAACAAATAAGAATTTTTTGCATGTTTAGCAGTCCTTTATAAGTCTTGTTGAGACTAAGTATTTCGGATTTTACGATTTTTTCAAATTTTAAACGAAAGCCTATGTCTTATAGGACAGCTTCAAAAAAATAAAATTTGCGGATGAAATATATTTGACCCAGAAAAAAAATAAAAATTGACCAAATTTTCTAAAATGTTCAAAACATTGTAGTGCAAAAACTGCTTAATATGGTATTAGAAATGAAAGGATCCTTACAGTGTTGCAGTGTGCAAATATCTTAAGCTTAACTCTACGTTCCCAGTGATTGAGCTATACCGTTTTTTATGTTATGGCTTTAATGATGAGGCCTTCGGCGCCTAACCTGGTGCTAACCCGATACCGATTTACCGAATTGTATCAACGGCTGCTAGCTCCGCTGGCAGCTTTTGTGCTAAACGGGTTTTTATGTTATGACTTTAATGATAGTGTCTTCGGCGCCTAACCTGGTGCCAACTCTTTACTGTTTCACCTTGTGCTCATAGTGACAACGTTTCAACTATGCAACAAAATATTATTAACAACCCTAGTATACAGTAATGAATTCTTCGCTGATAAAATGAAATTAAATTTGGCAACATTGCTTCTTGAATACGGGGAAATGGCCGATTAATCATGAAATGTCAAATGTCTGTTTAGGAATTTTTTAGTTAAATAACATTGAGTATTGACGTATTTTGTTGATACACTTTTAACATTAGTTAGTTAAGAATTTAAATTAAAAAAGAGTATATTATATAATAATATATTCGGTTAATCCGCAATTTTTTTGCCGAAATGTATTTATTTCGCAGTAAGTTCTACAGTAAATCCAAAAAAAAGTGAGAATATTAAAAATACCTAATCTCTACAAGAGCTTTTTTTAGTTCTCGAATGGAAAGTTGATAATACCTATATATGCATAATAAGCTCATATCTAAGAGTTTTTTTTTAATTATTTGCGATTTATTGTGTGTTTATTCCTGATTTATTACTAGTTTTGAGGCTAGTTTGCTATAATTGTTATAACGCTGTTACAAAAAATTCTGGTGAGTTGTTCCTTTGTTGCAAGATTATTATAAATTTATAAAAATTACTTTTAATGATTTAATGAAAATCTAAGAATGTAAGACCTGAAGAACCCCCTGTACCCGCTTTTGACCTCAAAAATGTTTAATCTAAAAAGAACGCCGAAAAGACTTTGAAATATTGTCTATTAAGAATTAGATGCTCGAATGTCATATTGAAAATGTCAAATCTATATCTATTTAATATTTAAACTAACTTTTATATTTTTTATTAATTTTTTTTTTGTTTTTATTGTTCTGGCTTTTTTATTTTAATTTGAAATAGTATAAAGTGAAAAGTACATTCGATTTTTTCACCATTTTGTTAAATCCATATTTTTTCGATAGGTGCTTCTTACGTGTTTAATGTTTCAACTTTAAGTCTGTTTTGAAATATTAATATATTGCTTAATCTTTATTGTAAATTTGTTTATTTTATATGTGTAAATGAATGATGTTATCTTCTTATTTAATTTATATCACCACATAATATTTATAATTTAGTACTTTATGTTGTTTACTTTACTTACTTTATTTTATCATATGACGTTTTCAGTGTTCGAATGAATAATTATGATAATGAAAATATAATTATTATTATTACTAATAATACTAATCAACGATTAGATAACTATACAATATTTTTATTATCTCACTATGTTAATTAACATTTTTTCCAATTCTATTTTGAAACATAATTTACTTGATGGGGAGTCCGTCCCTGTACAATCAATACCTCGAGAAACCATGGGCGGCGAGTATTACATGTTCTTTTTTAAGAAAAATGGGGAAACCTCTTTATATTGATTACTAATTACTGTACGACCCAGTTTTATAGTGTAATATTAATTATATATCGATAGTTATTATACTATATTTCTAAACTTTTGATTTGCGTTGCAATATTTCATCTAAATTTCCATAACCGAGATTTTAAATTGTTAATATACATGTTTTACAGCGTAATGCGTAATTAAGGTTTTGCCTTTTTCCGTGGTGAAACTTTAAACTGATAAAAACGCTCGTTTCGAAAACTTTATTTGTCTTTTAAGTACACCATTGATTTAACTGATGGCAGTGGCGTGGAGATAAATATTTATTTTTTATTTTATGATGGGTGAGTTTGCCATAGGCGTAGTTAACAGTAATTGTTATTCGTATATAATATATTTACAAATATTAGAAAGTAGAGTGCTAATGGGGAGTATTCTGCACTCCATGCATGTTTCGATTGACATAATTTTAATGTTAAAGGGGACTACTATATTGATAGATATTTTACTATCAGTCTGCATGTGTGTTTGTTCGCGAGAGAACTAAAAAGTCAATCGGCTTTAAACATTAAGGGTCATATGGGGATGAAGTGGTACAACATATATGGAGCCCAACGAAGAGGTTTACAAATATTACTAAAAAGCTACTAAGACAGTATATCTCAAATTTTACACAAAAATCAAATGTTAAATAGTGCAGAATTGGTAAAATTTTGGTGCGAATCTAAATGGCAAAAGAAAATGGCAGCCTAATAAAATGTTTAAACGATCAGACTGAAAAACTTTTAATTCGATCAGCGTAAAGACCCTTCTTATTCAAATAACTTTGCATAAAAATTAGATAGAGGGATAGACTGATAAAATTTTGATATGAATTGACATGGCAAAATAAAATGGCGGCCTAACAAAATAAAAAAGAATAGTATAAAAAAACTGTTTGTTCAATTTGTTTTAAATTACGCCCAAAATTCAAGTGTAATATTGGTAGAAACTGGTAAAATATTGATACGAATTCAATATGGTGGAACAAAATGGCAGACTTTTAAAATACAATGTGAATTTAGCATCTAACATGACCAGTGAATTCTTATTTTCCTTGCGCATTTTATGAATTAAAGTACGTGTATACAAGGTAAATCAACTTCTTTTTTTATGGAAATCTTCAATTTTTCGACATATTTTTAAAAAACGCCTAAAGTTTTATATTGATGCCGAGTTTAATTTGTCGGAATTCACAAACATCTCCAATAAAATTTTTTTTAAAATGTGTGTTTCGTTGGATCTCTACCCGTGCGTCCTCAATCCACGAAATATCAAAGATGTGATTTATAAACATCCTAATTCTCTTATCGATTATTAATTCCTTAAATCAATAATGAAGGAAATGGATGAAACTTGAAATATTGTCTTTCGAGATTAAACACATGCAAGAAATACGTTAAGGGAAATATAACGTGCTAGACAGAAGAATTCAAGATAGCCAGCCATCGTGGATTGCCAACTAATGCTTAATTTAACTTTCAATGTATGGCCATAATTGTGTTGGGTTATTGTTCTTATTGTCATTTCGGCTTGGCCGTATTTGAGTTTTTATACAGTTTTGTGCAGTAACGTCTATTAATCAAATCTTTAAATAAGTTATTTTAGAAAGCTATTGTCCTATTTTATGTCGCTGGTAAGTATTTATTGCCATTCATGAGTAATCATTTATTAACTTAAATATATCTACTCAATTTTATCTAAACTTACTTACGTTTGTTCCTCTAAATTCTGATTTGATTCATATGAATATAGACGATGTCATTATGGGTAAAGAACCAGAGCGGTTATACACTTTATTAAAGATGTTTTAGAATTCTAGTAAATCTTTTACTCCCTCTATTTAAATAGAACTATTGTATCATTTCACAGGTTGTTATGTGATAAATTTAGTAGTTCATTCTCTATTAAAACTCTAGAGGAAAAATCGAAAAAACCTTGAATAGCTAAGGATTAAAAGTTTCAGCAATGAATATACTATCACTCTATCTCATATGAAAGTATTTTGTTAACAGAGTGTATTTTAACCATGTTTTCTGTAATTACCGACGAATCTATAGAAAAACAATCAACGCTGCAAAGCAGATCTGTTATCAGAATAGGATTAGATGGGGTAGTAGAATAGATACAGTGTTGTGTCAAAATTATTCGGTTATAACACCTATACCGTGCTATTTAATTTTTATAAGTTTTTTGCTTATATCTTGAAAATCATATGAAAAGCATAATCATACAAAATTTGAATCTTCAATTTAATTTTGGATCAACGGTTTTTGAGTTATTTTCTTTTTAAAATAGCAATTTTCGAAAAATTGTACGGTTCCAGGTATTTTTTTTAATAAGTCCTTAACCGTATAGGCATGTTCTACAAACAGATAAGTATAAAAATAAAAATTAAATAAAGATAAACCGAAATCTTTAGGTCGTCGAGATTCGAACTAATAAAACAGGAATCGAATCCGAATCCTTTTGAAATCGGGAAGCGAATCCGAATCACAAATCCCCCTAAAAAATCATTAAATTTCATTTACCCGGAACTTCCCTCGTTATGAATCTCTCCCATTATTAGGAATAGAGAAGTGTGATGCTATTTAGGTAAACAGTCATTTAGTAACACATATTGTTTATTGAGCTCCATTTTGTTCCACCATTTTGGATTCCTACCAAAACATTACAAATTTCTACCTACCCAACATTTGATTTTTGGGCGTAATTTAAAATGAATTGAATAAGTGGTTTACCAGTGACTCATCGCCATTTTCTAAAATTTTAAATTAATCTCATAAGCAGTTTTTTCAGGCCATTTTTTTTTCCTAACTTGACTTCATAACAAAATGTTACCAGTTTATTCATATATAACACATTGATTTTCCTGCAAAATTTGAGGTAAATTGGATAACTGTTTTTTTTTCAGTTTTTAAGCTATGCCGCGAACTGACAGACAGACGGTGGAATTGATAAAACCTAGTATTTGGCATTTAGGAACGCTAAAACATGCCCAAGTAACACAAATTAGCTGATGAGCTTTTTTGTCTAACAGTTAGCCATAAAAGACACATAAATCCAGAAATTTGTCAAATGATTCTTGGTTTGTTTTCTAGCCATGAAAGCTCGTTTCAAATTAGTTTTTCGTTTTTCAATTTTCGGCCATTTTGCGGAATATTAACATTCTGCAAAGACATTCTAAAGGCACTTTTTTATGTGCAATCCAGTGGCATACTCAGATTTTTTCTATAGTTGTCCGTTTTATCATAAATAGTCAAAACTTTTTTTTTCAAATGGAAATCATAGTTGGCTATAAATTATAAAAAATGCTCGCGTTTAGCCCTTTTCAGTGATATAAAGTTGTAGGTACTTATTTTCAAAAATAACGAAAATATTAGGTGTTTTTGGTTTACATCGAAGTAGGCTTTGATTTGTGATGACAATATCTCAATTATGTATTGTTAAGATTTATAGTTTGTTAGCAACTTAAACACAACTTTAAATAACACTAGCTATTGTTATTTTAATTATTTATTATTAATTTTTTTTATTTTTTTTTGTTTACATAGCAAAGTTGTAACAAAATTAACAAACTAAACTACTATTTACAGCTACAAGTGAAAATAAAAAATAACTATGAAAATCTAGGTATTTTAGATAGGTTTCTGATAAATATATTTAGAGAAGTTGTTCAAATTGAGCCCCTCCCTGTTGAATACAAACTAAGCATCTTTTGCGTACCGAGTTGCAACTATTTATTAGTTCAACTGGGCTAATAGATGCAAAAGCTTGCCTAGTGGCCTCTTGCAATTCTTCTTTTGTGTGAAAGGTTCTTCCTTTAAATATCAAGTCCTTCAATCTTCCCCACAAAAAAAAATCTAAGGGAGTTAAGTCACAGGACCTAGCAGGCCAAGGTATGGGGCCCCACGTACCAATCCAATTTTCTCGAAATTCGAAGTTTAAAAGATCAGTTGTGACCCTTTTTAACCATCTTGTTGATAGTAGATATTTCTGGCATCAGCTAAAGGTATGTCTTCCAACAAAGGGACAATATATGTGCGCAAAATATTTACATAATCATCTGCAGTTAAATTTCCATCGTAAAAATAAGGTCCCACAAATCTTCCTCGGAATATCCCCACCCATATATTGAATCCACACCGAAACAACTACGTGTGGATTTTCAGTGGACCAGTGATATGAATTATATCTATTAAATATACCAGAAGTTCTACTCTGGATTCATCACTCCAAATAATATTTAATGGAAAATTCTCATTCTCCATGAATTTTTGCTCATACCACTGACAAAATCTCAATCTTCTAGCGGCGTCCCCTTCACGGAGTTGATGAACTCTTCTCGTTCTGTACGGTTTGAATTTATGTTTTTTGAGTATTTTTAAAACATTTTTCCATTCGTTATATTAGCCAATGTTCGAGAGGAGGTGCCAGGATGATCTAATACCTCACCAATTATATTTAGCTGCTGGATTTCCTTTTCTTCCTTTAGTTCATAATGTCTTGTTCTTAACTTTTTAAAACTTCCGTAATTTACTAAATTACTTTTTAATGTTTAAAATATAATTCACTAGCTGATTCAGGAACTTCGTTAGATAATATGTAACATTTTAACATATCATACTTTTCATAATTCTCAAACATATTTTGTCAGCAACTTAACACAACTTTATAAAGATAACACCAAAACGCAATAATTACACCAGACTACAGTAATCTGACAGCAATATATTCAAAATATTGAACGCGCGTCATTATTCCAAGGCCTACTTCGATGTAAACCAAAAACACCTAATATTTTCGTTATTTTTGAAAATAAGTACCTACAACTTTATATCACTGAAAAGGGCTAAACGCGAGCATTTTTTATAATTTATAGCCAACTATGATTTCCATTTGAAAAAAAAAAGTTTTGCCTATTTATGATAAAACGGACAACTATAGAAAAAATCTGAGTACGCCACTGGATTGCACAAAATATTTGCAGAATGTTAATATTCCGCAAAATAAAAAAGCTATGGACAATTTTCAAAATGGCCGAAAATTGAAAAACGCCCTATATCTCAGTTGGCTGTGAAAATATCGGCAGGCGGTTTTTGCCATTAAACATTTCTCAGAAATCGAGCCCATGACACCTAAGTCAGTTTTGCTCTATCTAGTTTAGGTTTTCTCTGTTAAAACAGACCAATTTCGACCACCCGGTAGATAGGCTATAGCATAATTACTTGGCCAAAAAATATCGTTTATGGGGTAATTAAACCTCCAACTTTTTTTTTGTAATATTGGGTGGCCGAAAAGTAGAAATATCTGTCAATTTTGTTGCCCCAACATAACCAGATATATTCTAGTAAGTATTGAAGTTAAATTATAGTAAATATAGCTGTTTCAAATTGTAGAATATGGCATTTTTAATCAATAGAAATCGAGGTCAAAATGTAATCAATAAGTAGGCATTTTTCTCAAATTCCAATCAAACACATTTTAGCAAGTATTTAAGTTTAATTATAGTAATAATAGCTAATAAGAATGCCAGATTATGACATTTTAAGACAACAGAAATTGAGAGGAAAAAATATGGCTTTTATTATCATATTTTTGTTTCAAAATTAAACTAAAATAGGTATATTTCGCTTATTTTTGTTATAATATTGCCAAAATATGCCACATTTTCAAATTTACGTTTATAACCTATAAAACTATACTTAACCAAAAGATATATTTAGAAAAACGAAATATAAATTATTTACCATACAAAATGTCTAATAAAAAGATTAAATATTCCACCACATATCATAGAAAAACGCCTTCTTGGGGCAATCGTCGTTTAATTTTGTTACGCTGGGTCCTGGGTCTTAAATTAGCCGTTTTTTAGCGAGTACTAAAGGCAAACCAAGTAGGTATTTTTATTGGAAAATTTTTAGTAAATGTTGCTACACTTTGGCAAAATTTAAAATTATTGCCATTTGATAAATATTTGCTTACAAAGTGGCCAATTTCAAGGAATATATGCTTAAAAATAGCGCAAAGCTTTTTATGATCCGCCATCATTGAAATTAAAATTAAACTAATTTCTTAGCAGCCATTACTTGACCACATTAAACAATCATATTCTTTCTACCTATAAATACGTATTTTCATGCACGTTTTTTTTTGCGTCATGAACCTTTTAATCAATTTTCTTAGTAAAATACATTTCCAAACTAAAAAGTAAAAAAAATATTTGTAAAAATCGAAATTTTTAGTTTTAAGAAGGGGCGCGTGTTTTACATGCCTATCTTAATTTCTTTTAATAGTAAAAGTTCCTTCGCAAGTGTTTTTTGTCCATACCAACCGTCAAACCATGATTTGTTATCTTTGCATTTCCTCTTGGGTCATAAATTATTACACTGATTGGCTCTTTCAAAACTATTTCTACATAATTTGAAACAAATGATGATTTATTATACAAATGAAGAAAAGGCACAAAATGAAAAATTATTTTTTTGGTAAATTTCGGAAAAAAATGTTACTCAAATTTCGGTTAAAAAGCAAGTCAGAATTCAACTAAAAAAGCTCTATTTTAAGGTCAAAAAGTAGCTAATGAACCCAACCATAAAATCAAAAGAGAGGGGTCGTATAATTGCCAATTGGCCATTTTCACCCCGTTATGGCCAAATTGTTATTTCCCACTTTAGCCATATTTCCGTCTTTATACTGTTATAGAACTGTTATTTTGGCTAGCTATTTTAGCTAATTAGACAGGGATATTAGCAAATATCACAGCATTTTAGCCCATATATGATTATATGTGCTACTTGGGTAAAGATTTGTAAAAGAGCGATTTTGCGCCATTTTGTTCCGCCATCTTAAATTCGTACCACAATTATACCTAATCCGCTTTATATCACAATTAATTATTGCTCAAAATTTGAAATCAATACATTAAGTAGTTTTTTTTCAGGCAGAAATTTGGATTCGTACCAAAATTTTACCAGTTAATTTCTACATAGCAGTTGATTTTTGTGCAAAATTTGAACGAAATTTGATATGTAGTTATTTAGTAATAATTTCTTTAACATTTTAATAGGCCGCCATTTTGTTTTACAATATTGGATTTCTTACCAATATTACCAGGTCATCCGCATATATTAATCTGTGTCCATATGACCCTTAATTTTTGACAGAAATTTGAAGTCAATCGAGTAAGTAGTGTTTTAGCTGTGCCGTGAACAGACAGAGATAAAGCGACTGAATTGAGAAAATATGTTTTTTGGCATCTAGGGACCCTGAATGAAACGTAAAGATCTGAAAAAATTTCGGAAGGAAATTTTTTCACTATTACAATATTTCCCTTTTACGAGGGAGGTAACGGTATTATACGTGTAACACATTTATGTCTTCGTCGTTCGTCACAACTGCGGAGTGGAGCGATTTCAGTGTTACCAATGCTCCGACACGAAAATATCCACCATTCCTCTCAAAAAATCCGATTTTTGTTCAAAAACCTCCCAAGTAGGGATGAACGGAAATGAATTAGCTGAACACTTGTCGATAAAATTAAATTATCGATAGGTATGCCTTAAAAAAAGTTTTCATATTGTTAATTATATGTAGACCACTTATTAACTATAAAAAATTCTGTATATTGTTTTTTTTAATTTGCTGTTCGGAATTACGGAAAATATACCAGTTAACTCTTTGAAGTACCTTGGTCGACAATTTGAACCACATTTTTGCTGACCTTTCCAGCATGGTTGTTGATGAAACGTACCACTTAAATCAAAGTTATTTTTGTTGTGTATGTCGGTTTAATAACCGTCCCGCATTTGATTGGCTTATGAACCATCGCCTGACGCAAATTCCTGAAACGTTGGCGGTTGCGTTCACGATTTTGTGTGGTTATTTACGTTTCACGTGCTCCGTAGTGATTTGAGGTTATTGTTTTTATGAGAAAAGTGTTGTTTTTTATTCAAAAGTGGCTTTATTTATGATTTTTATGTAAAAACCAACTATAAAGGTGAGTTAATATACATGTCAGATGTTTGTGATATTTGAATTCCGAGTTTTGTTGGTTTCTTTTAGTGTTTAAAAACTGTACCACCGTACAGTTGGAAACATGAACCGACGGCAGGTGACTCGGAGGCTGATGGTGACGAGTCAGAAAGTGAAGGTTGTTCTTCAGCTGCTATGTTTGATCATCCCGAGGTTGCCGAAATTGTGGTGTCTGAGTATGAAGAAGACGAGCCTTCCTCTTCAGATGAATGGGATGCAGAGGATTTAGTACCGCTATTTACTCTAGCAAAACGATGGAAAAAAAGTTTGGTCACTACTTGGAATAAATGCGTTTCTACTATGAAGACTCCTGATCCATTCACTTCGGATGTCGGTCTGTCGAATTCAATTCGAGATCGTGCTAGCCTAAATCCTTATGAGGCGTTTAATCTTTGTTTTACCGACGAACTTTTGACTGATATTGTATTTCAAACTAATCTCTATGCAGAGCAAACATTTCAAACCAAGGGTAAAGCATATACTCAAACACATGTTGACGAACTCAAGACATTTTTGGGTATAAATATTCTTATGGGCATTAAAAAACACCCAAGTTACCGTGATCATTGGAGTTCTTCACCAGACCTTCACGATCCCTACATAAGTAAGCTTATGAGAGTTCATAGATTTGGTTGGATTCTTTCGAACCTTCACCTAAATGACAGCAGCATAATGCCACCACGTGGCTCAGCCAATTATGATAAACTTTATAAAGTACGGCCCCTTCTCAATCACCTTAAAACTAATTTTCAATCATGCTTACAGCCCCATGAAAATATCGCCGTCGACGAGTCAATGATAAAATTTAAGGGGCGATCTTCGCTAAAACAATACTTACCAAAAAAACCCATAAAAAGGGGATACAAAGTGTGGGTTTTAGCGGCTGAAACAGGGTATTGTTGGAATTTTGATATATACACAGGGAAGACGGGGGATCAAACAGAAAAAAGTTTGGGGGCCCGAGTCGTTAAGAATTTAGCTACTCCAATTGAAAAAAAAATCACAAAATATATTTTGACAATTTTTTTTCATCCGTAAAGCTAATGGAGGATCTTTTAGACTTAAAACTATATGCATGTGGAACAGTAAATGTATCCAGAAAAAATTTGCCTAATTTCACTAATGATAAAAATTTAAAAAGAGGGAAGTATGAATGGTTTATAAGCGATAGTGGATTGAGTGCTGCGAAATGGCGTGACAAGAAATCCGTGCATATGTTATCTAATTACCATGACCCTACAGTTGTTACTCAAGTAAAAAGGAAAGAGAAAGATGGCACTGCGATGCATATTCCTTGCTCTTTTTTACTTAGTGATTATAGTAAACACATGAACTTTGTGGACAAATTCGATCAAATGCGATCATATTATGGGCTTGATCGAAAAAGCCACAAGTGGTGGCATCGCATATTCTTTTTCTTTCTGGATACCGCAATAACAAATGCCTTTATAATATATAAACTATACCATAAAGAAAATGCTAAAATTTCTCTCAAAGAATTCCGAAGACAGGTTTCAGAAGGCTTAGTTGCCAAAACATTGGTTCAAAAATTAGACAAAAGAAACATGTCTACGGAATTATCAGTCGCCATTAGTTCTCATAAGCCCACAGTATCGACCGCCGTTAGAAGAGCAGAAAGTGCACATCAGCCAATGAGAACCACTCGTCGAAGATGTGCTTATTGTAGCTCGAAAAAAAAAATGTTCGTACCAATTGGCAATGCAGTGTTTGCGCCATGCCATTATGTTTAGGAAAAACCAAAACTTGTTTCCAATCTTATCATGCTAAAACTTAATATGTTTTTAGAATATATTGTTTATTTATATATGATATTCTTAATTTTGTTAAAGTATCGTGGTGCAAGAAATAAACCACCCAATCTAAGTACTTTTGCAGTATATGTATATTTTTATATATGTGTATTAGTGTTCCAATATACTTATTTGAAAGAAATACACCACAATTTGTATATTTTTCAAATGTTTTTTTTTTCTCGTACCGCTAGGGTTTTTTTTAAGCCGAATTCCCGTACCTCAAAGAGTTAAACCTTTGACCGAAATGATCAGAAGCTAAAATCTAGTATATTTTACAGGGTTGTCATATTTTTTCATGATTATGATTAAATACTTGCTTTGATATAGACTCGGAATACTTTACAGCAAACCTAACCAATTCAAAATAATAATAATAACCTAATATGTATTTTTTACTATAGATTTCAGTTAAAAAAAAATAAAAAGTCATGGCCTGCACGGGACGGGGATCCATTGCATCCAAAGTTGAATGTCTTGCCACTATTTCAACAAAGTTTAACGAACTTACTCTGATATCTCTAATAATTAAGCAAAATGCCGCGATCAACACCACTGAGAATATACAGGATTTATGCGTTCTTGAAATAATCTTCAATGTGTCCGCATCTTAGATGTCCGTATTAAAAACGTGACGAAAATTAGCCAATCAAATTAGCAATTGTATTCTGGATCCGTGTCTCTTAGGTTTATTTAAATTTAGTATAAACCCCAGTCATAATCAGGTACTTCAAAAAAAGTATGTACAGGGTGTCCGGATTTGGTTGCAAAAGCAGGGTATCTCGCTTATTTTTAAAGATAGAACCTTGCGGTTTTCACGAACCTGAGCTAATTTTTTGTGAAACTCATGAAGCCGTAAACAAAATTTTCATAGCCTTCTTCGTTTATGAGATACAGGGCGAAATAGAAAATTTTACATTTTGGGACCCCCCTCGTATCTCGGTTATACTTTAACTTAACGCAAAGGAAAACATTGTTGCTTATGCAGTTTTTTACGCTGGATCTAGTGGCGTAGTCATATTTTTCATTTGAGTTGTTATCTTTTAGATGCGACCCAAAGTTGTGTTTTTTTAAATGGAACACCTTGTATATTTGTCCAGAAATTGATTTGTCCTTTTAAAAGCTTCTCAAAAATATATAATAATATGGGTCTATTTTAATAAACAACAACAAAAATCCTAATTTTTATAATTATCATCCCAAATTTTGCAGTAGGCCATGCAAAACGATGCCGTTTTCTTTTGTTTTCTTGGAAGCAAATGACATTTCCCAATTTTGTACGCGTATATAAAATATAGCGCTAGTTTTTTGTATTTATTTATTGTGTAAAAATATATTTGTATTATTATGGAAAAAAACCAAACTTTCGAACATTATGAAAAGTACGATATGTTAGCTGGTTTTATATTAAGTAATGAAAATGTTGAAGTGGCTTCTGGGATGTACTTTAACAGGTAAATAGTTAATTTTTAGGTATGTTGAAATACTATTGCTTAATTTTTATTTAGATATCCAGAAAGGAGGCAACCTAATATATCCACTTTTTATCGGATAAAAAATAATTTACTTAATCACGTAAAATAAAGAAAATCGGGAGGCTGAGGAAATTACGGTTTTGGCTAATGCAGAAGCTTACCCTACAAACTCTTGTAGGGCCAGTGAAAAGAGCATAGGGATTCCAAAAACTAGAGTTCAAGAAATTCTAAAAAAGCACAAATACCACCCATACAAATTTAGGCTCGTGCAGCACTTACAGCCAGGGGATGCAGAGCGTCGGGTAGTCTTCTGCAATTGGTTTCAAAAAAGATGCGATATGGTTAGAGATTTTGAAAGGAAGGTTATATGGTCAGACGAAGCACATTTCAGTAATTCTGGTATACTCAATAGGCACAATAGTAGATTCTGATCCCAGGAAATCAACACCAAATATTTCCCAGAAGACAGCAGGGCAGGTTTGGTCTAAATGTGTCCTGCTTCATATTAGGAACACATATAAAATTTTATATATTTGAGGGAAATCTAACAGCCAATCGCTATATAGAAATTTTAGAGGCAGATATACCTGAATTACTTGACGATGTTCCTCTAGCGCAAATTAACGAAATTTATTTTCAACAGGACGGTGCTCCTGCACACAATTCTGGAATGACGAGATTATTTCTGGACAATAATTTTACCAATCAATGGATCGGAACAAATGGACCTATAAGATGTCCCCCCAGGTTCCCAGATTTGTCGATTTTAGATTTCTTTCTATGGGGATATCTGGAAAATAGAATTTACAAAGACCACTATGATAATGTCCAAGATTTAGGAAATGCAATAAGAGAAAATTTTCGCTATTTACAAAATCATCCCGTTATTTTGCTTAATTCCCTAGAACGAATACGAAAATTGTGCCAAGCATGCATAGAGCAAAATGGAAATCAGTTTGAACAGTTCTTTTGATTTCCTTGGTTACTGTAGTTCTTATACGACAGTTGATTTTTGCTGAAAGGCTTGTTACATAATAATGTATTACTGTTTTGTTCTTGTGTTACATAAATCTAGGTGGGTGGTACTTTTTTGGTGCGAAATTATCGATACATATTTTGATTTACTGTTAGGATGTAGATATTGTTAATGACTTTAAATAAAAGGTAGCATTGTTTTGCATGGCCTACTGCAAAATTTGGGATGATAATTATAAAAATTAGGATTTTTGTTGTTGTTTATTAAAATAGACCCATATTATTATATATTTTTGAGAAGCTTTTAAAAGGACAAATCAATTTCTGGACAAATATACAAGGTGTCCCATTTAAAAAAACACAACTTTGGGTCGCATCTAAAAGATAACAACTCAAATGAAAAATATGACTACGCCACTAGATCCAGCGTAAAAAACTGCATAAGCAACAATGTTTTCCTTTGCGTTAAGTTAAAGTATAACCGAGATACGAGGGGGGTCCCAAAATGTAAAATTTTCTATTTCGCCCTGTATCTCATAAACGAAGAAGGCTATGAAAATTTTGTTTACGGCTTCATGAGTTTCACAAAAAATTAGCTCAGGTTCGTGAAAACAGCAAGGTTCTATCTTTACAAATAAGCGAGATACCCTGCTTTTGCAACCAAATCCGGACACCCTGTACAGGTAGAATAATACAAAAACTAGGAATAAAAGAACAAGGAACAACTAATATTTTTTATATATATAAAAAATTCAAGGAATAACAAGTGTTGGCTATTTGCGTCGAACATCCGTCTTTCATTTGTTATTTATTGCCATTTAAATAATGCGTTAGAGAAGGATCACCGTCCTAAATAAAACACATATGTGTCAGTTTTGCAACACGTTTTAATAGGGAGGAGCAAGAAGTATCGACTCGACAGATATTGCGCAGTTGCCGACTGTACCTATTCAGTCTTCCCGAAATTTGTATTAAATTTCCCGATTATCGTCCTTTGTTTTGCATAGTCTATATTTGTACTCAAAAATCCGCCAAATATCCACTTTTTACTAAAATATCCGAAAAGACTCCGAAATATTTTAAAATCCGAAAAAAATCCACTCACTCTGAAAATATCCGCAAATCGGATTTTAATCCGCTAATTGGTAACACTGAGCGACTTAAATAACCTTAAATAATTACCTGCAATGTATAAATATATAGGTCGTATAAATTCTAATGTCAGACGTCCAACAGTGACGACTAGGGATGGGCGGTTTATCGATAGTTATCGACAGGTCAGCGACATATCAAATAACAATAGGAGAATTAAAAAAATTCGGTAGTTATCTATTAGTGCCGATAGGTAGCCCAGAACATCGATAGTTACGTACAAACGAATTACATATTTGCAAATGCGCCATATGGAAGGTGAGAACCTTTTTTTATCGATAGGGAACAATGCACTATCGATAGGTAAGGATATCTATCGATAGGTCAGTAACTATCGATGTATCGATAAGTAAAATATAACGATAGGTTATATGCTAGCGCCTATCGATAAGTAAAATCTAATATCGCCCATACCTAGTGACGAGATTAACAACCAATCTGTGATTATACTACGTCGGTGAATGGCGTATTATCAGATGACGAGATATCAAATCGACATACATAAATATTATATGATGGGGCCAGACGAACGAATAGCGGTGACCTCGGAATCTACAGGCCCCCTTTCTGAAGTCGGCATCACGGCATCTGACTAAAATATGATGTTAGAAATTTAGACGTATTTTTCTTAATTTTGTAGTCATTATTTCATAATTCCGAAAGTGGTTAAGGCATACCATGACCGAGAACTAGAGTTAAAACCTGTCCAAGAATTTGGAACATTTTTAGAGCTACCCTATTGAATGATTGCAAGATGAGATATTTATTACCTATTAGAAGTCATTATAATTGAAAACAGATGTATCCAAAGGCATGTTTTATTTACCAGTGGAAATTGTTAGTCAGAATATGACTCGGTCATTTAAGTGTAACCGAGATACAGGCTTAATTTTACGTGCGACACCCTGTATATAAAATTTTGGTCTGAAAGTAAAAATTACATTATTACATTTATCGATTTAAATTTTTTTTGTACGTAATAATGAACGTCTAATACGGAGTAATTCGTTATAAATAGATATTATAAATTATAAATAGATTAATCTACCGCACTGGATTAAACATATTAATCTATGCAATTAATTCAATTCATCTCAAACTTCTCAAGTCTCACTAAACGGGAATTATGCTTTTGATTTATAAGTGTTATTATTATTTACTATAACAGATATTTTCGGACATTTAGGGATTAGCAAATATTTTTGGTTTTATGTGTCATATGTGACTTATTAAATTTATTAGAATTAGAAAGATAAGTTCTACACCACTGGGTTGGATAAGGACATGGGTGTACGATAATAATTATTATGATTCGATAGTTTAAATGAATTGCACAGCAGAATTAACTGATTTCCCGTTTCACTGCGACTACGAAGCTAACTATAAATTAGTTTGCAAAAACTGATAGGCACAGGGTGATTCATTATATTTTGGCACCCACCTTCATCCGTAATTATAGGGTTTAAAAAAAACTTTAAAAACAAATGTTTTAGAGTTTTTTTTTATTATCTTTTGGATATTTCAGATTTCAAAAAATAATTTTCGAAAGTTTCAACAACTGTAGTTATGGCAACCAAATACATACCTCTCCACTTTTCTGTCATTTATGGATTAATAATGTGTTTTATATTAAAGATTTAGTTTTGCTCGAAATTCCTCGTTATAATGTACTAAGTCAATATCTATCGGGACGTTTTTGGCAGTTATTGGTTTACTGCCTTGATTCGAAAATGGAGTTATTTTGTCTAAAAACAATTGCTAGCTTTCCTTTACTCGGAACTATGAATGACGTTATGAATCTTTCCTTTTATTAGGAATAGTGTGTGACTCAATTTAGTTCAGTACATAGTCATTTAGTAACACACGTACACTGTCTTTTCAAACATTTCTGTTGGCCACGATTTTATTCTATCATATTGGATCCCAACCAATGTTTTACCAGTTTCTACCTATGCCACTTTTGATTTTTCGGTACAATTTAAAATAAATTCAATAAGTAGTTTTTACATTGACACACACAGACGCACACCGCCTTTTTGTTACGTCATGTTGAATTTGTTCCAGTTTATTCTCATATTACATTTAATTTTTCTACAAATTTTAAAGTCAATTGAAAAAAATTTTTTTAACTTTTTTTTTAAATTATTTGGCCGCCATTTTGTTCCGCCTTATTGAATTCGTACCACAACTTTACCAGTTTATCTCTATATCACACTTAATGCTTGCACAACATTTGAAATTGATCTAATAAATAGTTTTTTCAGGCTGATTGTTTAAATCTTTTATTAGGCCGCCATTTTGTTTTGTTATCATATATTTATATGAAAATGTCACCAATTCATTCTCATATAACACTTGACTTCTGTGCAAAATTTGGGGTAAATTGGATAATTAGTTCTTTTTGTAATACTTTTTTAAAGTTTTACTAGGCCACCATCTTGTTACGGCATATTGGATTTTTACTAAAATATTATTGTGATCCTCAAATGACCCTTAATTTTTGACTAAAATTTCAAGTCAATCTAAGAAGTGGTTTTTAAGCTATGCCGCGAAATGACAGGTAGACAGACAGACAAAACGACGGAATTGATAAACCATATTTTTTGGCATCTAGGGACGCTAAAACGTGAAGGTATGTAAAACCTGAGAGGGTGATTTTTTTCAAGATTACAAACATTGTATTTGGCCGCCATCTTGACTTAGTACCATATTTTTAATAGTTCATCTCTATACCACACCTAGTTATGGCATACAATTTGAAATCAGTACATTAAATACATTTTCAGGCTAAATTTTTAAATATGTTTAAGCCGCCATTTTGTTCCACCATCTTGGATTCGTACCAAAATTCTGTCAGCTGCTTAGTGCATAATATACATAATTTAAAATAATTTAGAGAAGCAGTTTTTAGTAATAATTTTTTTAACATTTCACTAGGCCGCCATTTTTTTTTGCCATATTGGATTTTTACCAAAATGTTACCAGGTCATCCTTATATGACCCTTAATTTTTGACCAAAATTTGAAGCCAATCGGGTAAGCAATTTTTAGCTCGCGAACAACAGACAGACAGACCGACGGAATTGAGAAAACATGTTTTTCGGCATCTAGGGACCCTGAAACGTGAAGAACTGAAAAAATCACCCTTCCCTTTTACGAGGGAAGTAAAAACTGATTTTAGGGAAAAATAAGGAAATCTATAAAAAGTTAAATGCCCAGTTCCTATTACATTAGTTTACAGCCATTTTATGGCTGTGGTGTAAAATTCAAATTTTTGATAATTTTTGGTCGCTGAAAGCGGAAATGATGATAAAAACTTTCTAACAGGTAAGTTTTTGCACGCCTACGCGTTGCTTAGTCGTAGCGGTATGAGTCAATATGCACGTAGATATTTCACATATTTAAAGTTGTTAGAGTGAACTGTACTGTTGTAACTTACTAGGGCGCGAGGTTGCCAAATTAACGCTTTCCCTAAGCCAGGGAAATTTTGCATAATCTGGAAACATCGCATTGAGGTGTCTGGGGATGACCCCCATCTACAAAGTCTCAGCCCCCTAGGGTTTAAAATAACCATATTTCACCGTAACCCGTGGTCGCTGAAGGGTCAGTTACTTATCTAAGGGCTCCTGTATCAGTGGCGACTCGCGGGTGAAAAAGTAAGTGAAGTGCAAATAAAGCAAGAAAATATCGCAATAATTTTTTTTCCAGAATTTTTTTTATAAGTGGAAGGGGTAGAATATTTTTTTACGATTTACCCAAATTTTGTATACTAAATCAATTCTCCTATCTTTCATAGCAGCAAATTTATTTATAACATCCTCATAAAATGGATGAGTTCCCCTAATCTCCTCGAGAAATTCCTACTGAATTGAAATATTGCCTAGAGAAGTAAGTCTTTTTTGAGATATTGTATTTCTTAAATAAGTTTTTACACGTTTGAGGCAAGAAAAACTTCTTTCCACTGAAGCATTTGTCGACGGTATTGTCAAAATAAGGGAAAATACTTTATATGCTTTGTTTAAAATATCTTTATTTTTATTAATTTTTTTCACGCTCTTGCAGCGATATATTCCAATTGACTTTTTGAAAATATGTCCCCTGTAAATGTAAATAACTGTAAAAAATTTCAAACGGGGCAGTCGGAAAATTTAGCAGAATCTGCCAAACATAAAAATGTAAGTTTTCACAGTCTTGAGCTTAGTGTCATTTCCATTAAAATACGGTTTAATATTTCATAAAAAAGGGTTCCATACTTAGCCCTAATTTCTTCAGGTGAAAGCTTAGCAAGCTCACGTTTGTAATGATTTATTTCTGTAATAGAATTTGCTTTATCAAACATGGTATTGAATAAAATGTTCATTTTTTTTTACAGAGCGCCTCACGACAGCGTTTTATAATGGATATGCAAAAATGAATGTCAAACGATTTTTTTTTGAAGAATGCAACTTGAACAATCACATTTACTAACTTCGAATTTGAAGACCAACGAGTTTCTGTAATTGTTGGTATACGCCTCGTAGATGCACACGTAAGAGCAAACGTTCGTTTGGCTGAGTGATGAAAAAATGAGGGAATACCACTAAGGCTTGCAAAAAAATTCGACATTTAGAAGTATTTTTAAACTTTGCTGCATCAGGACAAATACAGCTTGCGGCGCTCAGACATCACACTTGCGTCCTCGTAACATTGCCCTATTAATTTAGGTTTATAGTCAAATTGGTCCAAAATTTGATCCAATAGAGAATATAAATTCTCCGACGTTCTATCGGAGCTGACATTTTAAAATCCTAAGAATCTCTCGACAACTGAACCTTCTGAATTAACGTATCTTAAAATTATGGAGCACTGGGAGGTTTGCGTAATATCAGTGGTGTCATTCACTTGCACAGAAAAAATCTGTGTGTTCATTATTTCATTTTTTTACATGGTCATTTAAATAATCAGAAATGCATCCAATTAAATTCAATTAATAGTTAATTATTTCGTTTTGAACAGTTTTCGAGTCACCAGTAAAAACATTTTTAATTTTTTTTGTGATGATGTTTTAGTTCTCGGAAACTTCTCTATTTTAATAAACCTAAAAGCTTTTTAAAATTCCTCCTATTTATTGACTCGCTGCTCTCATCATGGCCGCGAAAGACTAACTCTTGTTTTGCAAGGTACAAAACTGCGTCAGTTACCAAGCACATAGTCTATTTTCGTTAAAATGTATTTTATATAGTTTAGCATTTTCTTTTAAAGTGTCAGCTACAGTGCCTTGATTTTTTACAAATGTTTTTAGCATTAATTGCCGAGTCTTCATGTTTATGTAAAAATATTCATATATTTAACATACCTGTAAATCCTTCCTTATTCCACACTGAATATTTATTGGAAACTAGTAAACAAGGCCAGCAAAACAATTTTTGTAATATTTGACTACTGTATAACCATTTATACGCCGAAAACCAGGATGACGATTAAAACTCTGATCTTGTTCTTTCCATCGATTAAATGGAGTTTCCAACAAAATGCAAACCACATCCGTGATCGGATTCATCAGTAATGTAAATTAATAAACCCGACACCAAATAAAGTTGTAACAACACCATAAATAAATATAACACAAAACATTCAAGCAAACTGCAAAGGAACTAACCGGTTGCAGCGAAATCCGCGAAAATAAAAGTAAACAACCATCCCAAACTGAACGACATGTGGGTGTAGTGTATTGCGTTAGCAATTCACCGAGTATGGCGTTGGTTAACATTAATATTCGTTGCGGTCGACGTCATCGCGTACGCGTTGTCATGGCAACGTAGTAGGAAAATCGTAAACTAAACATAGCACCTCCAGCAAAGTCGAAGCGGTTTGCGCCACTGTTATAGTTGTTATAATAAAGTTCGATTGAAAGTTTTAAAAAGACTGCCGCCAACACTCAAGTAAAATATTTATTCGAGATGTACAGTTTATTTTTTGCCAATTAGGTGAATAAATGAATGTGAAAACTTAAATTTTAATAGATATATAATAAATATAGTTATATGTTTACTTGTCTATTTTTCCTGGTGAAGTAGCACTTTACCTGAATAGCCGCCACTGTCCTGTATAGAGGAATTGTGTGGTCGCTTCTATGCTCTCGATATCCGATATTTCTAGTATATACCAGAGGTACGACACGGCTATAAAAGCAGCCGGCCGGCCGTTGGATCATCAGCACGAGTACTGATCAATAAGTATTAGATAGACAAGCGAAGTGCGAAGAACAAGCCAACAGTAACAGCCTTGTATATTAGTGTTTTCTTTGTGTTGAATGACGCCTCTAAACGTATCATTACCATTGGCATTTAATTTTTTTTCGTATTTTGTTGACTAGTGTTACTAATGATACCATTTTAAGAACATTATTTTCATTTATACCGACTGTCTCAAAATTGACCTAGATCTAATAAGTAAGGTCATATGTAAGCGTGTGACTAACAAACGTGTGATTAATTTCATCAAAGGTACAGAGTGTCCCAAATTCCGTGTGATATCGGGAGATATAGTACAACGCTAAAAAAATAACGTGGAAAAAACATTCCCCGCCGCTGTTTCTATATGAAAGAAGCTTTTGCAATGCGAAAAGCTTATTCAGATCCAACGACATGGAAATAATATAGACCCAGTTGTTTACATTTTGGAGGAATGCAACATTAACCCTGGTTTGCCAAACCGTTACTGTGGCCAGATTATAACGGATATCATCCTTTATACTATTACCTAAATAAACAAGGAATTCCAGAAATTCCCAGTATAAATTTCCATATAGAATATTTTAAAACTGATAATTAAATAGCTTATTATAAATAACTCAAACCGAATCTGTTTTAAATGTAATTTAAATCTTCTGTAATTATTATTCCTTATTTCAAGAAATAAAGCCCAGAATAATCGGCAACGTCAGAATTCTACCTTTCTTTCTTTCTTTCTTTTTCAAAATGGAGTCGGCTGCCACTTTTTTGCTTTCAGCGCCATTCTCCAACCCAATAGGTAGGATGTCCGGATGGCGAGCTCTTAGCTCCCGAACACCCCGAATCTTTCAAACAACTTTTTAATTTTTGAAATGCATCTTGGCTTCCACTAGATGCCCCTTGAGAGTACTACTGGTCTCACGAGATGACCTTTTCTTTCAAGCTGTCCCCTTACCCCTCCCACTCCCGCCACATAGCGGCCATTACGCTAATATTCTATGTAGAACTGCGGCAGACAAACGGGATAGAATGCAGGACCAACTAGGCCTCACACGTTCACAGCGTCTGCTCCCTTTCTTGCGGGGTAGTTAGTTTCCACTCAGAGCGGTTGAGTCTCTCGTTTCCCCCCGAAATAAAGCAGCAAAACCGAACACGTGGAACCACTTATGTTAATAACACAGAGGTCTACTTTCGACGAGACGAACCGGAAGACTCCAATTCTACCTTTTTCGAGTATACTACAGATTTCTTTCGGGATCATTCGGAAGACGCCGAAGACGGTCGTAGTCATTCATGATTTCGACCTATTTAATGCAAGGCGTAGTAATTGTTCTAGTTGGTAAAATACGTGTTTTTCAGAAATCCAAGTGTTTTGTGTGGCTATTTTCAAGAATCTGTTTAAAAAACTTTAAGAAAATGGTGCGAACTTGTTTTATTTGCAGAGAAAGAAACGATTTAAACCCAGAAGTTTATTTTCGATGGTAAGTAAGGTTATGTCATACCAGTGCTGTAGTTGAAGGGTAAAATCACCGTCTAATAGCGTTCTTATATTTACAAATGAAGTATTGTTTTTGTATTGCAAATTTTCGTTGGGCTTAAATTAATTTTTTATAACTTCAACTTATCTATATACTAAATTTTAATTGAATAAGCTGTAAGACCCACTATTTTATGTTGTCATTAATTGATGGTTTGCATTTTGGATGAAATTTTCAAGGAATATTCAGGGTAGTGTCATTCTCATATACCAAGCATATACAAAAAATGAAAATAGCGCAATAGCATTACTTCCTAATTTTTCATTTAATATAAATTTTTTTAATGAATTTGAAATGCTTTAAGTTATTGCTTAAAAATTTGGTTTTTAAAAAGAAGTAATCAAAAAAGTAAATAAATACCATCCTGAGGTACATTATCCCAACTGAGAGAGTCTGTTTTTATCAGGTGATTTCGGTAATATAAATAATAATAAAATATATTATAATGAATGTTAAAAATATTAAACATCTTGGCACAAAATATTTATATTGTTAATAAGTGAAATGTATAGCGGTGAAGGTGGATGGTGGGGAAAAAAGGTGGTAAATTGAGGGATAAATAATGTAAAGATATTGTTTTCATAATATGGTTTTTGTGGTTTTTAGGGACACGAAGTTCAATTTTGTATTCATATTAATATTGGGCCACGTTTATTGCTGATTTTCTGCAAATATGAATTGCTTTTTTTCTGTAAATATGAATAGATCAAATTAAGTTAAAGGTGGTGCATTTTTATATAATATTACTAAGTTACTAAAAGTAGTGGACCCAAATTTTTACCTAACTTCGCGTAAATAGAACTAAAATGTGTTGGAAAAATGGTGAAATCAAAATGGTTTGAAAAACGAACCCGATTTCAAAAAATAGGTTGTATTAAAAAGTGATAAATTATATTTTATTACATATTTCCTATGAAGTCGGTGATAAGTGATAAGGTATTAAATAAGCATTATACTCTTGGTATACACATCAAAACACAAAGTGAGTCCATGTAACAAAATTTAGTTTTATCTTCATCTTTAGTAACAATAGTAATAAGAACTCCCCCTGTTATTGGTTGTATTTTGTCATGGGAATGCTTGTTCTTTAATGAGTAAGCCTATTGCTAATAATAAATATTGCCACATGAACCAGTACATAAATATGTCTTTTGCAGGCACGTAGCCAGGATTTCAGTTCTAGAGGAATCCAACCCTGTCAAAACCAATTCAATGACAAAAAAATTATTAAGAAAAATGCTTTTTTTTTTCACTTGTTGCTAGTCCCCCTGCAAGTGCAACAACATATGAAAAAAAGTTGCAAAAGCTAGTTATTTGCCAATATCTATTAAAATATTGCAGGTAGAGCAATTATAAAAATGTAAAAAATTATAGGTATATCTTGAGCAAATAAGACATTGGCGACTTTTGCTTAATATTTTCAGGTTTTATATATTTAATAGTATTTTAATAAATAAGTGCTAAGTCACTTTGTTAATATCGAGGTTAATGTGGTGTTATCTTCCATAGAGGGTCTGGAACCATATTGCTACATTAAAAATCTGGATTTCTTTAATCATAAATGTATTCATCTTTCTTTTTAATACGTTCTCGAAATTCTAAAACTATATATATATATATATATATATATATATATATATATATATATATATATATATATAAAATTTCCTCTAAATTTCCGATTTTGAAAATTGTCGTCTATTACATTAAATATGTAATAGACGAGTTTAATTATTGTATAAATAATGAAATATTAAATTAATATGCTGTTACTTTTTTTTGTGTCAATAATAATAGTTGTTTGTTATTATATCAAACCGTTTATAAATAAATTATACGAAACTTTTAAACTTTGTTTTATTTTTATAAACCACGTGTCCGGGTGAAAATTTATGAAGTGCAGCACCACTTTCAACCTTGTTATTTGAATTTTTATACAAAAAAATTAGGTTTCAAATATAGTGTAAAATATTATACAGGGTGCTTCAAAAGCACCAAAAAGTTTCGATGATTTTATTTTTAAACATCTTGCGTTTTAATGCATTTATTTACTTTTTTAATTATTGATTTTTTGATAAAAGTCGGTGGTTCAAAAAAATATTTTTGATAGTAATAAACTTTAGATCAGGATGTTCAAAAAAATGGATTTCACTAACAATTTCAGAAAAATAAAATTTTTCTGACGGTAGTTTTAAGGGCCATAAAACATCGTAAATATAAACTGAGTAAAATTTTTTATATTATAGTTATGGAGATATTTAAGGTCAAACAGCAAAAAAATATTTTTCTATTTAAATCTTTCCTTAGCTATTACTAATATGACATAACTAATACTAAACCTTTATTTACGATTTTTTACGGCCGCGGCAGTCACAAAAATTTTAATTTTTGAAAAACATTTTTTCGTATTTTTTGAATGTCTTGTATATCTGACTTAAAGCTGAATATTATGAAAACTATTTTTTTTGACAAACACACACGTTTTATCAAGAAGAAAGTTTTTCGAGAAATTGATAATAAAAAAGTTTCCCATTTAGTGCAGACTTTTCCACGACATAATATCTAAATTAAATATTTTCAAGTTATTATTAAAACTCTCACTTTTGCAATGTGAAGTCGTTCCTGTTCATCTTAGAACAAAAAAACTGTCGTATCCACCGTACTAATATTTGGGTCTAAAAAAATATAGCAAATAATACATTATCTCAAAAATAGCTACGCCACTGGTAAGCCTCGCGAAGATATCTGACAGCGTTGCAATTTTCACAGCAATCTATTCTTTATGCGATCAGTCCGTCTTTTTTCCACTTATACACAACAACAAATTGATGTTTGATTCTATTTATTTCATTTTTATGAATGAAATGCGGGGTCTATTTCTTTTTGACGTCATTGTTTAAATCGTTCAAGAAATTTCAAAGTGACTGATTTAAATTTAAAATCGTTCTTTTTGACGAACAGTTATATATTTTTATAGTTAATTACATGTAACTTTGTACGCCGCTTTAATTTCTGACTTTCAAGGGTAGGGAATACAGAAGGAATAATACGAAATTATTATTATACATAAAGTTATCATTTATTTCCTATTGAGTACAAATATAATAGAACAGCACAAATTGTATATTAAGTCTTATCAAGTAACACAAATAAAAATATATTACATATAAACGATCATGTAAATAATATGGTAAACATTAAGGAACAAAAGGAGAGGGTCAACTTAGTAGGTACAGGGTTATCCATCATGAAAGTGCACACCCCATGACTCTTTTATTAAACAACTATTTAAAAAAAATCAAGATGGCCATTTGGTGTAAGCTAATTTTTAAAGTTTAAAGCTATATTATTAATGTATCATAATAACGATGATGCCTGCGCGCTCCGGCGCCTAACCTCGTGCTAACCCGGTATTGAGTGCCTCCGCGCTGCCGCGCCCCGGAGCCAGACCATCGGCTAACGTGATACTGATACTTATGTAACAAAATAGCCAAATGACAATGCATTGACAACATAAAACACAAAATCAAGAAAAATTTCCCATTCAAAATAGCGATTGTCAGATACAGTTTAACACAGTGATTTAATAACTGTTTAACTGATGTGATTTTTGAGTAATATAACATTATAAATTGGAAAATATGTGTAATTCTGATATTTTAATTGTGCATACGTTTTCTAATAAAAATTACTAAAGGAAACAAAAACGAAGGTGAAAAACTGAGTGTATAAGATTGTAGACTTTGATGGCGGATATCTCGGAAAATGAAAAGCCGCCGAAAAAATGTGACTTCGGATTCGTTATCAGGGGTTTAAAATCTACTGATGTACTAAAAATCATGAAAATCGCCGATGGTAAGTATAAGTAAATAATTACCGTTTATGTTTATTTTAACCGTTTTTAATATACCAGGTAATAATGAAATCGTTTTCCAGCCTATTATTTTCATACGGTTTGAGATATCTTTTTCAAAATTGGAACATTTATCATTTAGCATAAAATATATTTTTGTAGTACTTTCGGTTTAGCCAGAAGAGTCAATGACCTTGAAATTTTAAATGAAATAACCCATATTTTTTCAACTTATTAAAATCGTCTTAAAATTCCCTACAATTTGATAGTTCACACCATATGTCGAACGTCAACGGTTTCCATGGAAACTGCATTTGAAAATCTGGAAATGTTTACCCTTAATCGTGTTTTCCTAGAAAACAAATGAAACTTAGAAAAAACAAAACACGGTATGGCATCTAGCATGCCTTGGACTATTAAAGAAGAGACACAAGAGCGTGACAGAAATACCTTAATTTTTTTCAGAATTTTAATTTCGGAAAATTGATATTTAATTGAATTTTTTGAGAAAACTCTTTAAGATAGAGAAACAAAAAATTCACTTCTCAATCTTACTTTTTTACTAACTTTTTATTTTTATACAAATTAGCTCTCAAAAGTTTGTATTTTCAAAAATCATCCATGGATCTTTTTGATTTTACGTAATTAACGAACAAATAAATTAAATAACTGTCAAGTTTTAAACTATATCATTGTTTTCTTTAATACTAATAAATTAGACAGATGTTATTTTTCAAATTTTAACTTAGAAAAAACAAAACACGGTATTGCATCTAGTATGCCTTGGACTATTAAACACATACGAAAAAGAAATTATTCTATTTTTTTTTAATTTTAATAATTTGCAAAAAAAAATACACATAATAGCTAGAAACATCAAAGAAAGGTAATAACAAAACAAAAGCTAGTCATAATTAAAAATTTCCGCCAATTTTCTTCATAGCACCTTGTACATGTTTATACAATTTTTGAGGCAACACTTTGTTTTTTGTTGTTCAGGGAGCATTCTAACAGCATATTTTATTCTGTTTTCTAGATCTTATAAAAAATCAATAAAAAAAATTTAGAGGCGTGAGGTCCGGAGACCGGGACGACCACCTCACTGTCCCATTCGTCCCTATCCAATGGATTTTAAACGTGCGATTTAAATAGTCACTAACAATATGGGAATTATGGGCCGGAGCACCATCTTGTTGAAAGTAAACTTGCTGAAAAATATTTGTTGGTAAAATAAGAGAGCATATATACTGAATTGGAACCATAGAGCTCTTAATATAATTCAAACTGAATTTTAAAAAACTTTTCTAATTCTTTAGAAAAATAACACCATATGACGATATTGAATTTTTCAATAATGGTCGTTTAAGCGAAAAAAGAAGGGGGGGGGGGTGTCCATTTTATGATAGATAACCCTATTAACGCACATGTCTGGCAAGATATAGACAATATTTATGAGAGCAACTACTGCTGACAATGTAAAAAAAATTATTTCTTGCCAAACATCATATTCACTAATGTAACACCGCAAACACAAAATTTACTCTTTACTGTTTTAAAATATTTTATAGAGAAATATTCATCATGTTTTTCTGCTTCTTATTTTTCAATAGTAATATCGATGAATACGAAAAAAACTTCAGTTTTATAAAACTAAGGGCCAATACTTTTGACTATGCCACTATCATCGACAAATTAATGCGTTTGACACATTCAAAACAATGATTAATAGTTCTATAGAACAAATATTATGATCAACAATATTTTAGATAGTATACCTATTAAAAATACCTATCAGCGATTGTTTTATCAATGAAATATCTTGAAACAATAAAAAATAAAATTTGTTTGTATTTACAATAGTTAAGCTAATGTAAATTAAAGATTATTATTTGGTTTAGAGTTAATTTTTTTTTCATTTTGTTATACCTTGAAAAGCATAAAGTCAGTGCCGAATCGACGTTATGTTGCTTTTATCAATATTCCTTCATCACAGAATAATTACAAAACAAAATTAAAAACAGTTAGTTACCAATTTGTGTAATTTCAGAGATATTATTTTTCACACTAAACTTTATGGAATATTTCCTTCACGATTTTTAAATTACTATCTTAAATTAATTACGTATAATGGAAAAAATAATATATAATGATACACAGTGTCCAAGTACATTTTTACATTTGAATTTCACAAAAAGGTTGTCTGTAAAGTATATGTAACTGTATAACTATTTAATTTATCTAAATTAGACAAAAATGTTAGTTTGCTTGCCAAGTTTTTGTTTGACATTCGCAAGATGTATGAAATATACTCGTTTAAAAAATATTAACATGACTTGCATTTTTTTTTCATTTTCATGTGATATTTCGATTCCACTAGAAAAACTAAGCATATTTTGTATAACGTATGTCCAAATTCTACTGTTTTTAAACTATTAATGTTTCAATATTGAGAATTTCAAATTTTGAAATGCTGTAAAATCTGCACTGTACCGTTTAACTATCTTAATTTTTTATGGCCTTTCTTATGGCATAAATTTTGGATGTTAGTAAAAATTGTTTGGTCGTTTTATCTTATCCATATTTTAAATTTTTATAATTTTTTTAGTCTTAAGCTTATCGAAATGAGCCAAAAACCAATTATAGGGATATTTGTGACGCCTTCTTTATGGTATCACATGAAGCGTAATATGTACCATAAAAGTTACGGGTTAACTTGCATTTTTACTTCCCTTGTAAAAGTTCCCTTTTGTATTTGTAGTAGTGAAAAAATCACTGTCAAAGTTTTTCGTAGATATTTACATCTCAAGGTCCCTAGATGCCTAAAAGCATGTTTTCTCAATTCCGACGTCGGATTGATTTTAAATTTTGGTCAAAAATTAAGGATTATATGGGCATAACATACATTTTGTCAAAAATTCAATTTGGGAAAACAAAATGGCGGCCTAGTGAATTGTTAAAAAAAAATTACTAAAAAACGACTCACCGAATCTGGTAAAATGTTGGTACGAATCCAAAATGGAGGAATAAAATGGCGGTAAATTAAAATATTTAAAAATTCAGTCTGAAACAACTACTTTAACTAATCAGTGGCGGCTCGTGGTGAATTATATTGAGAGGTCAATAACAAATTTAAAAATAGGCATACTTAAAATAAAAATAAATATCTTATCTTTAAATTGAGCTTTAAATTCTCTTGAAGTTCACGTCTACTCTTCGTTCTTTAGAATTGGAAAAATGCTTAATGACACGTTCGTTAAAATTGCACGCTCTCCTTTTATAAATGATTTCTCCATACTTAACATTGCTAAAGCGGTCTATCTCGGCCCAACTCCTTAACAAAATTTATAAGCACTCGAAAAATACCTGGATTTTCAGACAAAGCCGTTTCATCATGGCCAAGTAGTGCCAGCTCCAATCCCCCCAAAAATTTAAATAATCTATAATTTTGTTTAAAATATAACGATTTTTGGATACATTTTCATTAAAATCTCTAATGGATTTTCTATAAGCTGTGTCTCTAGCTGAGTCCGAATATCAACACTTCCGAACATTTCATGTGATCTGCAGAAAACGCATGTTTTTCTATTTTTTCTTTTAAGTGTTTTAAATCTTTAACACCGGTTTTGCACCATGAGTCCGACGAGTCCTTGGAAAACCAAAAACAAACATAACAGTAAAATGAGTTAGAAACTTCACAACCACATATCCAGTTAGCTAAATCGTACATACATTTGCTAAAGTTTCGATAAACCCCTTTATTTCTGTCTTTACTAATTTGTCGAATACTAAGTTCTGGCAAATTGCGACCACTTACTTTAAATTCGGTTATTTTCTCAAAATTAAGTTCGTTAGCACTCTTTAGTTGTTTAATTTTTTGCACTACCGACATTTTATTTCATCTACATTCACAAGTCAAACATAGACCACCTTGAAATTACTTATTTTTGCAAAATTAAGTTGGTAAGCACTTTTTGTTTTTTTTTGCACTAGTAACTACCAACATTTTCTTTCGTTTATATTTCCAACTCACACATGGATCATAAAAATAAAAAAATATATATTACAAAAAACAGTATATAAATCAATTTTCATCAATTAAAAACGTCCGAAACAATATCGAGTTAGAATATCGACCGCGCGACCTCTGAACAATTGAACTTCCGCATGCCGACGTGATGCCGCGACCGATCGATCGAATTATGAGAAGAGACCGGCTGATGACCCAAATCGCGATTTCATATTCCATTTGCTATCACGTAGATATTGCTATATCGGCTGCCACTCGGTAGCTGTGAAATCTTCGGGTACTTTTGTCAAGCTTTAAGGTAATATGTTTGGGGGGTCATTGACTAAATGACCCTATGGAAGAGCCGTCAATGCAACTAATTGTGTTATAAAGATAAACTAGTAAAACTGTGCTACTAATTTAAGATGGCGGAACAAAATGGAGGCCAAATAAAACGTTTGAAAACGTGAGAAAATCAACCCCTCTCAGGTTTTACATATCTTCATGTTTTAGCGTTCCTATATGCCAAAAAAAAATATGTTTTATGAATTCCGTCGGTCCGTCTGTCAGTTCGCTGCATAACATAAAAACTACTTATCAGATTGACTGAGAATTTCAACAAAAACTTAAGGGTCATATGGGGGTGACCTGGTAATATTTTGGTAAAAATCCAATATGCCTAGTGAAACGTTAAAAAAATTATTACTAAAAAAACTGATTATCCAATTTATCTCAAATTTTGCACAAAAATCAAGTGTTATATAGGAATGAACTGATAACATTTTGGTAAGAATTTAAAAAAGCAAAACAAAATGGCGGCCTAATAAAATATTTATAAATATCAGCCTGAAAAAACTACTTACTAAATTCAAATTTGTTGCAATCAATTTGTGACACTGAATTCAAGATGGCGGCCAAATAAAATTTTTAAAAAATTAACGTAAAAAAACTCTTGATTTTAAATTTTGCAGAAAAATTAAATGTGATATAGAGATAAAGTGGTACGAATTCAACATGGCCATGTGTGCCCATGTAAAAACTACTTATTAAATGACTGATGATGTACTGAACTTAACTTGGAATTCCAGGTACAGGAAATTTACCGATTTTTTTAAAATTTAGATTTTGAATCGGATAACCCATCTTATTCTGATTCTAGGAATATAGCATACTCTATTATTTAAATTAGTAGTTTTTGATTTTTGCTCAAAAATATTAGATCGAAATTAAAATTTCCACTTTAAAACTAGTGGATATCACTACCACTATTTTCAACATGTTTTTCATATATTTTAATTTCGTGGGGCATCGAATTTAGAGGAATGCCAGGCCATTGTTTTAGCTCGTCAATGGCATTTGTTATTTTCATTTTTAGTTCTTTGGTGTTGTAACATGGAGTTTTACACACTAAATTTTTGACTTGACCCTTAGAAACGTACTCCATTATGGTGAGGTCTATGAGTCCGGCTATTCGCTGGCCTTCCGGTTTCCCCATTACCTACCTATTATATTCTGTATTTTATTTTATTAATATATTCTGTATTTAGAAACCCTCAAACAGATAAAACATTGTGTGGACATCCTACTGCCCCATTAACTTCCTAGCGACATTTATTGGAAAGTTGTCAATAAACTCTGAAATGTGATTCTGGAGAAGCTCTAAATATCTATTACCTGTTAATTTTTGGATTTATAAAAATCGCTTCATAATATCCCGAGATATTTATTTCAATGTCTTCCTTTCTACACACTTTTTAAACATTTTGGAGGCTACCTAATTTCAATTAATTTTCTATGAAGTCTATGAAACATTTGTTTAGAAGGAACACGGCGATTTGAAGAATGTCTCATATATTCTCTGCGAGCTAAATTGGGGCTTTTATTATTAAGGAAGTATATTTGAATTATAATATATTTAAGACCAAAACAAAAATTATCCTCAAAAACAGGTAAATAATTAGGACATTTTTGATTAAAAAAAAAAAAAAAAAACGCCTAATCTATCTAGAATCAGAATAAGATGGGTTATCCGACGGACAAAAAATATACCTGGTGGTCCACTTTAAAAAAATGCATGTTAGGTCCATAATTTTTTTAACGAGTGTATATTATACTTCATGTGACGCCATAAAGAAACTTAGCAAATAATCCTATAATTTATTTTTGACTCATTTAGGTAAGTCTAAAACTAAAAAAGTTATACACATTTAAAAAAGGGACAAGATAAAATGACCAAGCAATTTTTGCTAACTCCCAGAATACAGTGAAATCTCTCTTGAGCGGACACCTTCGGGACTGTTAAAATGTGTCCGCCCAATGGAGGTGTCCGCCTATAGGAGAAATTTAACCAAATGCTATATATTTATTTAAAGTATGTGTTTATTAGCAAAAGACATATAATTAAACACTATATAATATTAAATAAATATTTGTAGTTGTAACTAAATAAAATCTTGAAGAACAGTAATTATGGAACACTAAAAAAATCTAATAACGTAGTTTAGCAAGTTTTTGTTTTAAAGTTGTCATCTTGAAAATGTAACTCTAAATCAGATAACATCCCCATTGCTGTAGCGTCCCCTTTATTTTTAATTTTTGTTTAATTTGTAAGTCTTTCGCAAAACCAATGGCTTGTTGATAGCTTGTGATATTTGTTTGATTAGTGTTTTCTAGTTCTTCATCTGAGTCATCAGAAATGTGCATAGTTTCATCAGATTGGGCTACTAAATAGGCAGGAAACGTTTCATTATCATCTTCTACTATTAAATCTTTGTCGATGCTAATAAGGTCGTCCAAATCATTGTTAATGCCTATTGCTTCAGTGTTTCTCTACATTTCAGATAAGACAGATAAGGGTAGATCATCTTCTGCCGAATAATCATCGTTTTCGATAATTACCTTATTATTTTCATGAGTGGATCCCGCTTTACGAAAGTAATTTTTAGTTGTCTCTCCTGTAACCTTCTCTTCTGCCAGGCAGTTTTAATAAAATAAACAGCATCTAGCACATTCATAGCTTTGGTAAGATCTTGAACATTAAGAACAGATTCCATTTTCAATAATAAATTTTTAACTATAATTGCTCTATAAAATGCTGTAAAATTTTTAATAATCCCCTGGTCTAGAGGAGAGGTTGAAAAACAGATGTGCAATTTGGCGGCAAAAAAATATACGAATGTTTGCTAGCTGAATGTCTTTAGAATGGGAGCATGCATTGTCCAAAAATAGTAAAATTTTTATTTTTTCTCTCCTCATTCTTTTGTCAAAATCTTTCAACCATTGTTCCATTATAGCATTCTTAATGATATTTTTAAATGTTCTAGGATTTTGTGGCTTACCAATTACCAACAATTTTTCTTTCTCTCCGGCCATATTTACACAATGCATTATCTACGTCTTTCTTTACATAACTTTCCACCGATGCATTTTTCACGTTTATGTGTTAAAATTTTGTCAGATAAAGCGCGAAAAAAAAGACCTGTTTCGTCCGCATTGAAGATATCTCTTGTCTAATAGTCTCTCAGCAGTGCGGGCATTTTCTTTAAAAAACTTTGAACAACTTCTGAATTGACACTTCCGGCTTCTCCGGATATGGCTTTGAAAGCTATTATGCCTATTACGGATTTTTTCGAGCCACCCAGATGACGCACTGACATTCTCGTAAGCTCTCTGCAATTTCCTTCGCTTTAGCTCGAATTAGAAAAATAAATTTTTGAGAAAAAAATTACCGGTGTATTTTTCTAATTTTACCTGACAACGGAAATCCTTTGTTTCTTGCTTTTACGAACCACTCATAGCAACATTTGTCAATATTTAAACCCACTGGCTTCAAAAAACTTCGTTTTATATTCGTATTAACATTAGAGTGCCATTTTTCTAGCAAATCATTTCGGCTTTTAATAATTCCAGCTGCTTGCGTCTTTCCTATGTTAAAACGTTTAGATAAATTTCTCACACTAAGTTTCTCCTTATTGTATAACTCTATGTCGATTTTCTCTTTCAGACTTAATAAACGGCGTTTTTGAGACATTTTTTTATCGATACCGCATGCAAACTATCAATTCTGAACTACCATAACTACTAAAATAGCCAAACAACACTATTCATTTAAGATTGCAGGCGACGCGGAACTACTCGCAGCCGGGGGGAAGTCCCTAACTAGATTTTTATAATGTCCGTTTAAGAGAGAATTTTGGCGTATTTTGTATAAAAATGTCGTGCCCGCGTACGCCCAAGGGAGAGTCCGCTCAAGAGAAATTGGGTTATATGGTATTTTATATAACGAAGTTCCGGACTGTAAAAATGAGTTCGCCTAATGGAGGTGGCCGCCTATTGGAGGAGTCCGCGAAGGGAGATTTCACAGCATATGCCAAAAACTCAGATAGGAATGTGCTATCCTACATGACCATGAATAGTGCAAAAACAATTGAATTTAGACATAGTATATGTTATACCAAAAATGCTTAGTTGTTCTAGTAGAATCGAAATTTGGAATATGAAATTTAGGGCATTTCTAAATGCCAGTTACAAATATTTCTTGACTTGCGATCACGCATTGTCGTATTACTATCTACCGACATTCACTCAAATACCTTAAAACGTTTGTGATAAGCAAAAAAATGTATCGCCCTGAATATTCAAAAGGAAGCATTTCCGGAATATATTTGCACACCTTTTTCTTAATTTTCATTAAACTATACGCCCCTCAAATTATAGGCATTTGTGTAGGGACAACCTGTATATAACTGGACTTAATTAAATCTCCAATCAAAATTTTCAGATCAATTAAATAATTTCGAATACAATAAATTGTACGCTATAAAGTCAAGTTTAGTTTTTTTAATTGTGCGTTTTTTTAATATATATTTCGACTTACCTTTATAGGTTGGGTGAAGGTATAGCGGGAAAAACAGAGGAATGCGTACAAACTCTTTTAGCTACATTTTGATACTTGCATCTTCTTCAGGCTACAAATCAATAATCTATACGACAACAATAAGACAAACAATTAAATATCAATATATGATACATATACAAATTTGAATTAATATTAAATTGTTTGGCTTATTGTAGTATCTTGTCCTTATAATTGAATCTTTTCTATCCTGAAGAAGGTGCAAGTAAGCATCGAACCATAGCTTATATAATAAAATTGTCAATTCATTTAAGAAAGTAAACTTTCCAAATTAGTAGAAAAAAATCATCACGGAATATATCACATTCTTATAATTTTATAAAAGAAGTTAATAAAGTTTGTATGGTAATATTAAACTGCAAATAAAGTTATTCTTAAACTAAAACTTTTTTGACACTTTCTTTAGTCAAAACGAAATATAAATCAAGTGATTTGTTCTATATATGACATTTTCTGAACATAAAAAGTGGTAATAACCCAACAATAAAATTTAAATAATTAAAAAGATACAAAAATAAACAATATAGGACTACGACTATTTCGGTCAGAAATTACACTTATAAACTATCTTTCTGGATAAATATCAACTAATCAAACCTAAATTATTTGTACTTCTAAATGGTAATGAAGTATGGCAAGATTTAGAATACCACTGCTACAACGAACTGTACGAAATTATTCTGGAATAACAAATTTACAAATTTAAGGCAATAACCTCGGCAATAACATTGTTTCTGAGATTGAGTACGTACTATGTCAAAATATAACTAATACTAATATAAACAACTCAAAACTAACTGAATATGCTGAACTTTTCGAATCCGTTATCATAAAAAAAAAACAAAAATAAAATGATATATGGCATTAAGTGAAAACACAACAATTTTTACTTAAAACTTCCACTATATTAAGGAAAACAAACTCATGACGTGTTTCGCCAATACTGTGGCTCGACGGAATGATACAAATAGAATAAAAAAAAAACAAACAAAACCTTTGTTTACTTGTTTTACCATGGGTGTTTCATATTTACCTAAATATACGGGGTGTCCACGAACAACCCCTATAAAATGAAAGGGGCGATTCTACATAAAAAAAGCATGAAAACATTTTCATATTAACCTAGGTCCGGGAATGCTTCGTTACAGAGATACAGGGTGTTGAAATATAAATTTTATTTTATTTTTTATTAAATATCTGTTGCAAATAATAAAATTTTCTCACGAAATTGGGCATTCGGGGTATTTTTTGGGTGAAGAATCATAATTTCCTATTAGATTTCATGTGACACTTAGAAGGCGTTAAGTAGGCTACTATTATTTATGTAAATTTGCCCTAACTATTTCGGCGATGCACTTCTGGGTTTTTTTACGAGTAAATATTATTCTTGTACCTTTTCTACGCAAAAAAGCTATACTTACTCAACACGTAACGGTTCTCGAGCAATTTGCAAGTTTATGAGTCGATGCAAGGAAAACAAATTTTTGAATAATAATAAACTAAGCTGTATTTATTTAAGTATGAATTATTCTAAACTATAATAAATGCCCCACGTGATGGCCGTTAGTTTGAAGGCAAAATGTAATTCTTTTTTTTAGAGAACGTAGTATACTTTTTTTGCTTAGGAAACTGTAAGTATTTATTCATAAAAAAAAGTATACTTACTCAACAATGCTAGGTAACTGTTCTTAATAATAATAAAAGCAAGGGTTATTTTTGACAAAATTGTTATTGTCATATTAATAATTTGATTTAATTGAAAGTAAGATTTTAATTTATATTTTTTTAAAAAATGGTTTCCTTTAGTACTGAAGAATATGCAGATATGCATTTAATCTACGGGGAAGTTCAGTGTAACGCTCGAACGGCGCAACGTAGATATGTTAAAAAGTTTCCGAATAGAATCCATCCCACTCATACAACCTTTACAGCACTGCACCAAAGGTTGAGGGGAATCCGGATCGGTGTCTCTAAAAAAAAAATGAAACGGGTAGGCATCCCGTTGTAATTTAGGAATTCGAAGAAGCTATTCTGATGGATCTAGAAGATATAGTCAAAAGCAGTGTTATCGTGCGGGTCATACGATTTATTAACGACCAACTTTTTAAGTTTGTTTTTCTTTTATTACGTGTAATCATATCCTCCGCATAAAATCCGATGAATTAGATAGACCTATGATATTTTCATACGAAAAGAGGATAAACATATAAATACCAGCAGTTGCAAAAATTTTTGAGCGATGTCACTTCAAAGTCAGACTGACAAGTCAGTGACAAAATGAGTAATAGAAAACAATTTTCGGGTTTTTTGCATCCACAAGCGAAAAAAATGGTATTAAATCTAATAAAATAGTACGAAAATGAAGATTCACGGGCCAATATCCAGGAGACAGTAGCAAAAGCTCTGGGAATCGGTATAAGGACTGTGCAGAAAATTGTGCATAAAAAAAAGCATAATTTACTACCGAAGAAGATTAAGAAATGTACACGAAAAAAGACAAAGACAGAAGACTTAAGTGACAATGTAAAAATGGATGTTCGTAATGCAATTTACGATTTATACACATGAAAAACTAATATAACCCTTCAAGTTTTAAAAAAAGCTTTAAAAAATCGAGGCATATTGGAAATTGGACTAAAATCGACAAAATTAATAAAAATGTTGGGTATTCGATACAAAAAGGACTGTAATCGAAGATTTTTATGCGAGGTGTCACATATAGAAAGCCAGCGTATCGAGTTTTTAAAGAAATACACGGAAAATGTTAATTCAAAATTTAGAAAAGTGCTATTTTTAGACCAGACTTGGATATTTTCTAATGGAAGTGGTTCGAAATCTTGGCAGGACGAGTCTGTTAAAAGTGTCAAGAGAAAAAAGGGATGTGGGACGGGAAAACGGTTCATCATTTTGTATGCAGGTTCTTCAACAGGATTTCTCTCAAGTGCAAGTTTACTGTTTCATTCAACATCCAAAAGTATGGACTACCATGATGTGAACTGTTTGAAAAGTGGTTAAAAGAACAACTGATTCCAAATTTAGCTGCTCCATCTTTACTCATTCTGGACAATGCATCTTATCATTCAAGATTCTTAAATAAATAACCTACTTCATCCTGGAAGAAAAGTGATATTTATGACTGGCTAACAAAACAAAAACAAAATCCTTTAGCCAATATGCTGAAACTAGAACTTCTTTTAAGGGCAAAATCTATTAAAAAACCAACAATATATGCCGTAGATGAAATATTACGGGAAAATGGACATGAGGTTTTACGACTGCCGCCATACCATTGCCAGTTTAACGCAATATAATTAATATGGGCTGGGGCAAAATCATATTACGAAAAACACGTGAACGATGGTCTTACATCAGATGAAGTGCAAATTGTTTGGCAAGATTCATTAAATTATATTACTCCGGAGTACTGGAAGAAATCTGTGGAACATACCGAGAAATTAATATGGGATTGGTGGAATCGAGAACGAGTTCTAAATGTCGAAATAGCACCAGTAATCATTGCGCCATTTGAGGACAACTTAAGCGATGATGATATTGTTTAGTCTATAATATTAAACAGTTTCTGAAGGATTATATTAGTCTTTGACGTGTATAAATCATAAATTGCATTATGAATATCCATTTTTGCATTGTAACTTAAGTCTTTTGCCTTTGGATTTTTTCGTGTATATTTCTTAATCTTCGTCGAAAGTAAATTATGTTTTTTTTCATGCACAAGTTTCTGTACATTCCTTATACCGATTCTCAGAGCTTTTGCCAATGGCTCCTGGATATTAACCAGATATATTTAAAAAATTTTTTATTATATTTGACACCATTTTTTTGGTTACTTTTTTAGTACATTTGTAAATTTGTAGGCAATAAATAAATAATTATAGGATACTTAATTAAATTTTTTTATTAATTATAAGACAAAATTTGATATATAAAAATCAGTAAAATCGCTTTACCAGAAACTCGGGGCTAACGAGAAATACAGGCTATATATATATATATATATATATATATATATATATATATATATATATATATATATATATATATATATATATATATATATATATATATATATATATATATATATATATACATATATATAATATATAACCTGCATTTTTCGCATGCATGGGCCTTAATTTTAGCCTGAAATTTGAAGAAATCGGATAAGTAGTTTTTTAGCTATGCCGCGAACAGACAGACTGACGAACAGACATACTTACACACAGACGAAATTGAGAGAACATGTTTTCCGGCATCTAGGGACCCTTAAACGCAAAGATCTGAAAAAATCTCACGAGGGAAGTAATAACTAATTATCCTGTGTTTTTAACAAAAGTGTATAAATTTTTGCAAAATAAAATTTTTTTGTTACCACAATACAAAAAAAAAACAAGTTTTTCTTTGCACAGGGGTGGCCCGCATTTAAATAAATGACACTGTATAAGTGGTTAGATTTTTAGGTCAAGCGGGGCTCATAATTTTTGGTGACTGATAAAAAAATCTCACTTTCATTAAGTGGCTGTGTATTTTTGTTTTTGCCAGCCAAAAAATTTTAACCAAATACATATTTAGCGAATTTTCTTATTTAGTACCTCGGAATTTAATATATAAAATAATATTAAGTGGCTATCTTCATAATAATATTGCGTAATATAATAAAAAAAAATATTTTCTTTCTCCCTGTATATTTGTAAATAGCCCATCGAGATTTAATAGCTCGATAAAAGAATCACACAACATTTTGGTATTCACTGTGTTTTCTGATTTGATTCATAATGTTGGTGACCTTTGGACCCGCACGATAAGACCGCATTCGATTTTAACCCAGAATTAAGTCGTCGAAGATTGTCAGCGATGCATCCAGGAATTTGCAAATCATCTGTAAGTAATATTATACACAAGGAAAACTTATACCCGTTTCATTTTAGAACGGTGCACGCTATGATGTAGGGTGATTTCCCTGCGCATGTAGTATTTTCCGATTGGATGAGAAATAAGAAAATTGAAGATCCTACTTTTCATTCTCCGATGAATCTAGTTTCACTAGAGTCGGAATTAACAATTTACATAATTCACATCATTATGCATATGTTGGGGATAATCTCTATGTTGTGAAAGAAACCAAACATCAACATAGGTTTAATATTAATGTGTGGATTGGTATTGTAAACAAGAACCTAATTGGACCTGTTGAGTTGCCAAGTCGACTAAGAGGGGAAGAGTATTTAAATTTTCTTCAGAATATTTTACCCACATTACTAGAGGAAGTCCCTTTAAATAGTCGGCAAGCTATGTGATTATGCACGATGGGTGTCCGGCTCATTTTAGTCGAAATGTGCGTCAATATCTGGATTAAACTTACAGACAGACAGCTAGGTCGCCAGACTTAAATTCTTGTGATTGTATACGGGGTATTCTCAAATGCCATGTGTACTCCGTTCCAATACAAACGCGTGAGCAGCTCTGTTTGTGAATTCAAAATGCATGAGTTCAGACAAATGCAGAATATTTATAGACGTATCAGACGTTCTCTAAAAAAAATAATTACATTATGCCTTCAAACTAACGGTCATCACGTGGCGCATTTATTATAGTTTAGAATAATTCATACTTACGTTTAAGTTTGTATTGTCTTGAAATAAATACACCTTAGTTTATTATTATTAAAAAATTTGTTTTCCTTGCATCGACGCATAAACTTGCAAATTGCCCGAGAATGGTTACCTCTTTGTTGAGTAAATATAGCTTTTTTGCTTAGAAAAGGTACAAGAATAATATTTATTTGTAAAAAAACCCAGAAGTGCATCGCTAAAAAAGTTAGGGAAAATCTACATAAATAATAGTAGCGTACGTAGTGGCCTTTAAGTGTCACATGAAATCTAATACCAAATTATGATTCCTCACCCAAAAAATACCTGGAATGCCCAATTTCGTGAGAAATTTTTTTTATTTGCAACAGATATTTAATAAAAAATAAAATAAAATTTATATTTTAACCACCCTGTATCTCCGTAACAAAGCATTTTCGGTCCTAGGTTAATATGAAAATTTTTTGTTTGTTTTTATGTAGAATCAACCCTTTTATTTTGTAGGGGTTGTTCGTGGACACCCTGTATATCAACAAAAAATATTTATAAGTGGGGAATATTTTTTATTAATATAGATTTAGGTAAATATGAAAAACCCATTGTAAAACAGGTAAAAAAAGGTTTTGTTTGTTCATTTTATTTTCTATTCTATTTGTATTCATCTGTCACACCGCAGATATCATGTGATTTATGTGCAGCAGCCGAATCTTTTCAAGCGCATCACTAAGAGGGGGGGAGCAGGAGGGCTGTGCTCCTCCAATATATTAAGCAGTTAACTATATTGTGGTTTTATTTGGCAGGTTAGCAATTTGCTAGACATAATTACCAATAAGCAGAACTGGCATCTATACCGAAATTATTGTAATACAAAAAGCATGTTTTTTTGTCAGTTCGTATTTTGTGTCTTCATATCAATGTGTCAGATATCAATGTGCGGTTTTCGCCAAAACTTGGGTCTTTTATTACTCCTTAGAACTAACGTACGACAAATATATCCTTCCATTTAAAGAAAATTAAAATTTAAATCTTTCGTTAACAATGAGGTTATAAAAGTTATATCTATTGTGTAATTGAAGTGCAATTTTTTTAAAATTTAATAACTTGTATAACAAAATGGAATATTTACAAACGGCTTTTTATATTTTGTTAACATTTCTGTGGTATGCATGTTCTAAGGGTTGCTTTGGTCTGGTATATACGAGGGATAAGACATAAGTAGTTTTTTATACATGAACTTTCTCAAGAGCGAAAATTTGCAAATATGAAATTATTTTGATTTTATATGTATGCACTTAATAAATGGGCTCTTAGGAAAAAACTAATTTCTCAAAATTTTGATATCTGATTTTTTTCTTTTTTAATTATTTTTTTCTTATAATACGCACATTTTTCAACATTTTTCTCTGTAAATTAAAATCAAAAATACTATTCTTTTAATCGGACGTTTCGAACAAAAGTAAATACAATTTTGCCTTTCCGAATGTTAATTTTACTTCGGGGGCGTAGTCTCCTGTATTCCGAAAAGGGTATATTTACTTTTTCTTATTATTTTTGATAAAAATGACTTCAAACCTCGGTACGGTTTTTTAATTTCACAGAATTATTACCCGTAGTCTGAGTAATTTTGATTATTTTTTAAACTTATTAATTACAATATCAAAATTTTGAGAAATCAGTTTTTTCGTAAGAACCCATTTACTGGGTACATACATATAAAATCAAAATTATTTCATATTTGTAGGTTCTCGCTCTTGACAAAATTCGTGTAAAAAAACTACTTTTGTCTTATCCCCCGTATATATTAGACCAAAGCAACCCTTAAAACACACATACCACGAAAATATTAACAAAACATAAGCCTACAAAATGCAAAAAAAACCGTTTGTAAACAAACCATTTTGTTTACAATTTATAGTCATTTAAATTTGGGTTAAATTTTAAAAAATTGCACTTCAATTGCAGAATAGTGTAGTTCTGCAATTTTTCATAGAATTAAAAAAAATATTGTTCGGCTTAACAACTGCGCCCCTTGCGGTAAAAGTTAGAAACTTAAAAATATTTTCAGTCAATGGCCACTTTTGTTGGGAGGTCTTCCACTCTGAACTCCATGATTCTCCCGCAACTCCCCGCAAAGCACATAAAAGCCCGAACACAAACGCGCTTAGTCGAGGACCAACCGAAGAATCCAAAAATTAAGTTATGCAAGAATATGCCATATTTAATTGTTTTTCTGACGACGAATTGTAAAAATTCAGTAAAAAGAAACAAAAACTTTCTTAGTTAAGTTTTTCTAGTTAGTTTAAGTGTTCAAATAGATGCTGTAGGAGTACTGTCAATATAACGGAAAATACCCTACCAGAGTAGGTTTACAGTGAAACCCTTGTAAATATATGTTTAGTGCGTACAGTTCTTGTAACATACTCTTCTTACTGAATCAAGCCATGACGTAAAATTATAAAAAAAAAACAATAAACTACAACCTAAATGAATTATTTAACAACCAATTAAACTTAATAAAACTAATTAGTATTTACAAAATATACATATACTAATAAAAATATCCCTTTTGTATCACTAACTTAATAATATCAGATAGGTAAATTTTGACAGTTAAGACTAGAGAGAATACCTACGTAACAGGATGAACTCATCACAATAACATTTAAAAAAATATAAATTTCTACACAATTCGTTCGCCGCTCCTGGAGAAATCCTAATATTTCATTTATGCCAGATATTTTCTGATGCATATTCGTATAATGAAAACAATAATTCCGAATCTAGAATTCGGTTAAACACCATTTTTTTTATATATTATCAAATGAAAGTAGATGCCATGTGAAGACACACAGATGAGGACTTTTTTGGCGCCACAAAAATGCGACAGCATGTTGTGCGTGAGGTCAGGAACCCTAATGCTTTGGCGTTACTGGATATCGAGAATATGTCGAAACATTAAAAAAATTAACCTCAATTTGAATGTACGAGTTAAGCCTGAAACACAATATTCGTATCGTAAACAATTAATATAAAGGTCAAGCAACAAAAACGAAACGTTAAAAAGGAGGTATACATTGTGATACACATCTGGTGATAATTGTAGCGTTGAAGTAAATACCTAAACTAAAAAAAAGTATTCTTTTTTTCTTTGGTTTTAAAGCATTGAGCTGCTAGGACTATAAGGCCGAGGCGTTTTATATGGGATGCCCGGATGGTGAGCTCTTAAACTCCCGGTACAATCCGTATATTTCAAATATTTTTTTAATTATTCTATAATTTTTAACATCAATTGTGTATGTTCGAAACTACGTAACTTCGAAATGTCTAAAGCACTCAATAATATACACACTCGAAAATTTAAAGGAACAGAGATGCATTTTTGAAATAAATAAAATTTCCTTAATTTGGTTTTTGTGTTGCCTAGGTCTAGAGAGCCACGATTTTCTTTTATTTTGTGTATTTGTATCAAGTTAGTTGATGCCAAAGTTATTGCGTAGACATTCGTCACCTGGTGCATTACATGAGTAATTGTCTAACTTCGGTTTGTTTTTGTTAACTATCGCATTCTTTATTGTAAAACAGTCTATAACTAGTGACTTAGCACGGATTGATATAGTTAGTGCTGCAGGAGTGACCGAAATTGGTCGATCTTACAGTGATGTTAGAATTGAAGGGGTCGGCGCAATAAAGTGCTATCCCTCATTTTTGTAAAAATTTAGTTTCAATCGATAATCACATTAAATCGATTCCAAGCACATCCCTAGAAATTATTAGCCTCATTGCTCAAGAGGTGGCGCCACAATCTATTAGACATTTTTTTGACATTTGTTGCAAACGCATTATTTATAGCAGCAAGAAAGTGCTATAGAACAGTCAACAATGGACGCTGCAAAGTTTAACAGTGTAAAAAAACAATTATTTAATGATGAAGAAGCAGAACCCTTTGAGGACAGTGGGAGTGAATATGTTCTGACTGAGGTAAGTGTTTTAATGAACGTTTCGACGTTTTGTACAGAAATATCTAAACTTGTGGTATAGCATTATCTTGTTGAAATAAAAATCTTTAAACCCTAACATGTGGAATAGCACTGTATTGCTGCACAGAATAAGATCATGGTTTTTAACAATAATATGTTTACCTTCCCCAAGACGTAGGTGGACTAATATTTTATAAAATAAAAAAGTTAGGTTTATCTACCTACATGGTTGATACAGTGGCGTTCCGTGTCTTGTAAGTCAGGGAGGCTGAACAATAATTGAGGGGGCGGGCGCCCCAAATGTTCAAATTCATAAATTTTTCATAAAAGCATATAGTTCTGTTAAAAGAAGGGGGCGCAAAAGCATGTTGACAAATGGGGGCGGAACCCCCCCTCTGATTGCACTCCGCTGGGTTGATAATAAAAACTTACATATTATTAACTGTGACATAAGCAGTACTGTTCATTTTAGGAAGAAAACTCTTCATCTGAGACTGCCAGCGAAGAACTACGTATAAAAAGGTATCCGGAAATAACACCAGATAAAAGTCCCCCGAAGAGAAAACGAAAAAGTCATTTAAAAGATCAAAAGAAAGCCGTCGTCAAAAGGCGTCGAAATTTAGGAAAACAGTATGTCAATACAAAGAAAATCCTTGTTCCAGGTCGCAGTACTGGACAGCTCTGCAGTTGCCAACATAGATGTTCTGAAAAACTGACCCCTGAAGTACAAAAACAAATATTTAACGGATTTTGGGATATAGGTGATTTTGACAAACAAAATGCTTATTTATATGGCAGCATAAAATCTGTAGGCATAAAAAGACGATATGGCAGAACAAAACAAAATCCCGAGAACTCACATAAACAACATTCATTTGTGTATTATGTCAAAATCGCTGGAGCCGATATAAGACTTTGTAAGATGTCTTTTATGGCTGTCCATGGATTACAAAAGAGCCGAGGTAGAATATGTAATATTTTAAAAATGATTAAAACTACATCGAGTCCTAAAGTTGATGGCCGGGGGAAACACAACACACGTCCCAATAAAATAGCTGACCATCTAATTGAAGGAGTACGTAAACATATTGATAATATTCCTAAGTATCAATCACATTACAGTCGACATGAAAATCCTTCGAAAGTTTATTTAGGTTGTGACATGACCATTGCCCGATTATATGAAGAGTCCTATATAAGTTTTTGTGAAGAGAATGATATACAACCAGTTAGTAAGGATAAATATCGAAGAATATTTTGCGAGGAATATAATACTGGCTTTCAACTACCCAAGTCGGATACTTGTAAAACCTGCGATGAGCTGCACATATCTATTCAAGATGCTACGTTGAATAAACGGGATTTTCAAAAGTTTGAAAACCAAAAGGAATTGCATCTAAGAAGAGCGCAAGCAATGCAGGATAAATTAAAAGAAATGGGAGAACTAGCCAAAAATTCTTCTTCCATTCACGTCATATCCATCGATTTACAGCAAACACTACCAACTCCGAAGCTTACTTGTGGACCAGCCTTTTATCTTAGAAAACTTTGGACCTACAACGTTGGTATTCATGATTGTGGAAAAAATCAGGGTAACATGTTTGTTTGGGACGAATCTGTCGCAGGACGAGGAAGCGATGAGGTTGGTAGTTGTATTTTGAAATACCTTAATCTGAAAAAAATCTCCGCTAAAAAACTGGTAGTATTCAGCGATAATTGTGGAGGCCAAAATAAAAATTGGTCGATAATGGCACTATGGGATTATATTATAAACACTACCACTATAACGGAAATAGAGCATTATTTTTTAGTCCCAGGTCATACACATCTCCCTTCAGATAGGGATTTTGCTAAGATAGAAAAATATCATCGTAGTCATTGCCCACAAATCTATACTCCCAACGAATGGAAAAATGTAATTTTAAAAAGTGTAAAGAGCTCTCCTTTTGTAGTAACCGATATGAAACAAGATGATTTTTTTGTTATTTCCGACTTAAAAAAACGAATAACTCAAAGGCAAGTTTCCGTTGACGGTCAGCCGATAGAATTTTCAAAAGTCAAACTATTTAAGTTTGACAAAAATTCTATTGGGAGTATGTTGATCAAACACTCTATTAACATGGAATTTGTGAGTGTAAATCTGAAAAAGAAGGGCAAAGCAGAAATTCTTAAAAATTTCAAGTTTGATGTAAAATACAAGGAAATGAACCCAATAGCAGAAAAGAAATTAAAAGATCTCAAAGCTCTATTACCCTATATACCACCAGTTCACCACTCATTCTATCAGAACTTAAAATCGTCTACAGAGAGTCCATTCGACAATGGTCCTGAAAATATAGATGAAGTAGAACAAAGCGACTTTGATGATGCTTGAATATATATGCATTTCTTTGTGAATTATCTTTTAAAATAACATTAAAGTATTTGTAATATTGTTAACTCTTTGTTATTTTGGTTTTAATTTGTTAAACAAGTACCTAACATAAATATTTTTTTTGTTTCAAAAAATGTAATAATTATTTTAGCAATATAGTGCTAATCCACAATGTGGGTTAGCATTTGAGGTTTAGCACTATATTGCCAAAAAAAAATAAATTTTTGGTGTCTTTAAAACTAAATCCGTATTTTTTTTTACTAAAAATAAAAATATATAATAAAATTTTGCTGAAGAGGATGCCTACTACATGCCAGTGTATCATATGGAAACAAAAAAACGTGAGTAACTAAATAGATTTGAGATACAAATTTTAAACAAACAAAAACATATATTTTCTCTAAAACATATTTTTGTGGCTTGACACTATTTTGCGCCGAGCCCTTCAATTGTTATGATGAAAGTCAAAATCGAAGAACCATCGTAATGTTACATGTTGGAGCAAACTGGATGATATGCGAGGAGATGAGGTCACGCCAGAAAACGCTCAACGACGACCAGAAATTATCGATTTATTGCAAATACTCCGAAATAGAAGTTCGTGAAATCAGGATAAGTGAGAATACAGTTAAAAGACTATAGGACGCATAGGACAAAAAAAACCCACAACTCCCGAGACCGTCACTAAGTAGCTCGACTAGGGATGGGTATTTTTCGATATAATGATAGGTCAGCGACATATCGAATACAATAGGTAAAAAAATATCGATATATCGATAAATGTGGATAGGCGTGCGATAATGTCGATAGGTATCGGATGAGATCGATAGGCAGCTAATAATATCGACAGGTAGCCAAGAACATCGATAGTTATGGATGAACGGATTACATTTTTTTTGCTCTTTAACAATTGTTTGTAATAATTTCATAGGTAGCAATGAACTATCGACAGGTATACCTATCGATAAGCACGATAAGCCTTTAATCGAGAAACCAAAATATGAATGAAGATCAGTGGGGTCCTGTTTTGTTCACGGATGTGAGCTGAGTAAATCCAGTTGATAGTAGGGAAAAATTGTGTCATCTTTCAGGAGAGTATATACATGAACAGTTTATTTTCGTTCCTACTATCCTTTTCGGTGGAGGCTCAATTATGGTGTGGGGTAGCAGACAGAGGCAGCAAGTTGGTGCTAATCATGGTGGCACTTTAACGGCAGATAGGTACATAAGGGATGCCCTGCAAGATCATGTAGTATCTTTTGCCTCATATATTTTCATTTTCAGTGATTTGTTCAAATTTGTTAGGGCAAAGCCAGAAGTTTTGAATTTATCTTCGTTCCTTTAAATTTGCCGGTGCGTAATTACGATTTTTAAGGTCACACACTATGATTCTGATGTGAAATATTTCAAATTAAGACGGAAAGTTTAAATTCAATTTGCAATTTTCTAGCACGAGTTTTAAATGTCTTATGTAACGAGTATTTATACTGTTTTTCTATTTTGTACACTATATTTAAATAAAGCAATATTTTCTAAAATAATTATTTACTGTTAGACATTTTCAGGTCGGTAATGATCCATGACAAGTAACAATTATATGCGTGCCATTTTTGTTCTTAAATTTTGAGACGTGACTAGTTTCAAATTCGAGGTGGCCGTGCCTCAGAATTGCCACTTTACAGAGAAAAAAAAAGTGTCAAAAAAAGGACCATTACGACACGACTTTGCGTATAGAAAAAACGTCTTTATGATTATAAAATAGAAAAAATAACATTATTTAAGATACTTTTGAACTAGCTATGATTATTATTCGGTAAATTCAAGAGTACACGTAACAAAATCTTTTTCTTGAGCCAACCCTATTGAAAAGAAAATCTCTATATGAAGCTCCTATTTTTAATAAAACCAGGCCAGTGTCATGCACTGAATAGTGATAAAAATCAATGATGCACAGGGAAACAACTTTTTTTTTGTAAATTTTACCTTTTACTTCACAATATATTTCGTGTTTGAAGGGAATAAAACAAATAGGACTCCAGGCTTATTGAAAATGCCTAATTTTTCTTGCACTGGAAATTCTTTAAACATAAAATTCATTTATTTTTTAAATTGATTTAATTTTCTAAAATTAATTTGATATATTATTTATGGTATGCCAGATTCAATACATTTGAAGTTATTCTTGTTCTGGAGAATTTAATTGCCAAATAATTATATGTTTTTAGAGAAAAATAAAAGAAAATTAGTTACTCATATTTATACCACGGCTTGGTAATGCCACGCGAGTATTTTTTAAATCTACGTTTGACAGATCAAATCTGACAATTGACAAACATAATCTAATAAATCAGATTATTTTGAAAGAGTAGACAATTTAATTCAAACTGGCCCTTACGATTTAATTGGGGAAAACCCGTTATCAAAAATGATAACAGAAGTAAAAAGTACCTTAAAACAGTGTAAAAACCTTGTGTCCCATAAACTAAAATTCAAACTAACACATAGTAACTCACAGTTATCTAAACTGTATTGCCTTCCCAAAATCCATAAACATGACAAGTCCATGAGACCTACTGTTTCGGCTGTTGGATCACCAATGTACAATATTTCAAAATGGTTAGTAGAAGAATTCAGCAAATTAAATATCTCCTACGATAACTTAGAGATTACTAACTCGTTAGAATTCTTAGATAAAATTAAGAATGTTCACTTAAAACGTGAAATTTTAATATCTTTTGATGTAAGCTCATTGTTTCCTAGTGTATGTACCCATACCACTAGCTTTAGAATACCTAAAGGAACTACTTGAAATTAATAATTTGAAGAAAGAAATTATTGATGAATATTTGCTTCTCACAAAATTATGTATGAATCAAAATTTTGTTTCAGTTCAACAATGAATATTATAAATAACTTGAGGGAACTGCGATGAGCAATTGCTTATCTCCGTTCCTTGCAAATTTGTTTATGGGTAGATTAGAAACCCAATCCAAAAAAGAATTCAAGTATTTCCCAAGGGTGTGGTATAGATACGTAGACGATATATTTGCTATTTTTGATACTAAAACAGAAAATTTGGACACTTTCTTGAAAACATTAAACAATAAATATCCTTCCATTAATTTTCCGTACGAAAAGGAGAACAATGGGCAATTACCTTTTCTCGACACGTTAGTTATTAGAAATAACGATAAATTAGAGTTTGATATTTATAGGAAAATTACTAATACTGATAGGTATATAACATCCGGCTCATTTCATTGCCGTGAACACAAAATGGCAGCATTTCACTTTTTAACCCACAGGTTAGTCAACTATCCATTAAGTAAAGAACGTTTTAACAATGAAATGAATCGGATTAAAAATATAGCTAAAAGTAATGGATATAATGATTATTTTTTACATAAATTAGTAAATAGGCATAAGCATAAGTAAATGTCTAAATATGCAACTACTCTTCAAGCACTCGAGTCTCCCAATAAGTTCATAGTAATCCCATGTGATCCCAGATATACGAGAGGTCTAGAAAAAATATTTAAAAACGTAGGTTTTAGAGTAGCCTACAAAACGGAGAGCAGTTTGAAAAATCTTCTTGGAAACCCTAAAGACAAAGTCGACTCGAACGAGAGGAGTGGCATCTATAAAATTAGCTGTAATGACTGCAATCTAAATATGTTGGGCAAACTTAACGCTTCATAAACATTAATAATAAATAATCTTGAGTTAATTAAAAATGTATCTAATAAAAGATTATTGGATGCATTTGAAAGTATAGAAATAGTTAAATGTGGTAAGAAAGCACTAAATAAAGACAGAGGGCCTATTCCCTATAGTCCCCTCTATTGCTTACTTGACAATGGTGCAGTCGAGTGAAACCAAGTGTGACCACATTTAGCTATAAATAGTCTCGGTTAGGATAAATTACTTTAGTTTATATCATCTGCTGATGATGCTAACTTGATAAGCGAAACGCGCGTCCAGAATCAACAAGTTGTGGTTAATGTGGTTAGAACTCTTGTATTTTGATCTAACATAATCTGTCAACTGACTGAAAATGACTGTCAGTTGACAGAAAATATATGTCAATTGACAGGAAAAATGTATCAATCGAAAGATACATTTTATAAATTATTGTTGTGTTAATTCCACAACACGAGAATGTGCTGCCATCTGAGAAATTTTCCTGTATTTCCCATAATTTTTCTATCAAATGCTATATTATTTCTGTCAATTGTCAGATTTTATCTGTCAACCCTAAAAGAAAAAATGCAATTTTCGTTTCTATTTTTACGGTCAAACTGGAGAATTATAGAAAAGTCGTTTGGTTTGTTAAAGATAAAACTCCAAAATCTTTTAGGATTGTGTAAAAAAATAATTGTTCAAAGCATTCTCGTAAACTTCAATAACTAATTATCGGTTAAAATTACATTTAAAAAATGGTCATGTATCCTATTTAGGATATTAAACAAAATATTTCCTTTTACTTGAGGAAAAAACATTTTATAACCATTTCAGAATACACAAATACAGTCTTAATTTTTTAAGAAATAAGTAAGTAATATTTCGACCAGGAGCAGCTGAACATCATTTAAACGTCGATATCTAATTTTACACAGAACACCCTGAATAAAAGGAAGAACATTATATTTTCTTACCCCTACACGTGAGAGGAAGGGGAGGTTATGCCATGAGTAACTGAGTTTTCTAAAACTACGTCCAACTCATCTAACGGCGCTAATATCTGAGTGAGAAACGTAAGAAGACCTCTTTTCCGGAGGAAGGAATTTTCTTCATACATTTCCTGGGTAACTCTACAGGACGACATTGGCACTAACATCCTATGCAGCAAATGCTCTCTAAAAAATATATACATACAAAAATATATACGCATCCAACTCATTTTTAATTTTCTTACGATATTTTTAGATGCAGCAACAAAAACATTAAAAGGAAAAGATCCGACTGTGTATGCAAAGGAGTGTAATGTGTTTAAAATACATGTATTTAAGTATGTACCATTGTTTGTAACCACTTTCAGGCTAAACGCCTGGATTGATTTTCATGACGGAGGAATTAAAAGATTCGTCTGTATTTTATTATTAATTAGATTTGCCTAAAAAAATCAAAATGGCGGAAGTAGCTGAATTTTTTTGCTTGGTTTTGAGCCTTCGTACCTGCGCTTCGGTATCTCCTAGGATAAAAACAATTGGGCAGGTCAAAAGGTCCATATTTTTGCTAACAAACATAATTTACATTTTTTTTGTCTTCGGTCAAGAAATAGCGTAAAATCGAGTTTGAAAAAAAATACACACATTTTTTATTTTTAAGAAAACTTTTCAGGAAAAGTATTTTGACAAAACGGATTTTTTATTCTGACGGGAATTCAGAAATTTGCAAATATCCTCTCGAATGCGTTTAGGAGGGTAAAAATGGACAGCGATGGAAAAGTAGAATACATTTCACGAACCTAGCCCAAATTTTATACTAACATTCATGCCGACTTTTGTTTACCAAATAAATTTAATTATAACAAAAATAATAAACAGGTTAGTGGTGAAAACATTCTATTTTTATACGGGATGCCGGGTACCTATACAAAATGTCGCTTATTTTACTATGTTTTATTAAAGTTGATGCTTGAGTTCTGGATCTGCAATGAAGGTACCTGAGAACGAAACTGGGCAAAATAGTTTTTTGACGCTTCAGTGGAAAGTTTACCACCTTCTTCAGCAAGAAATAAAAAGAAAAACGAAAGGCACCAAATAACTTATTTCATAAATAAGAAATTTACTAGAAAACTGAAAATCTCTAATGCCAATCGAAACGTGTAATATTTATTGTGTGCACTCATTTTTTACCTTATTCAAACGATAAATATATCACCTTTAGATTGACTTTGAGATTGACATTGAAATTTAAATTTCTTATTTATAAAACTAGAAGCTTAATTTTCTGGTTGCTGAAGATGGGGTAAAGTTTCCGCCGAAACGTTCAAAAAGCTAGTTTTTTTGCAGTTCCGTTCCTCAGGTACCTTCATTGCGGACCTAGAACTAAGGTATCACCTTCGACAAAAAAGTTTGTGTGTTTTTTACTTTTGAATATTTTATTTATTATTTTGAATCACGAATCCGTCTCAACAGTTTTATAATCACTTATTTTTTTTGCATAAAAAGCACTTTTAAGAAATCATGGTTCTTGGGATTAGACCGTGTGAATTTGGACTTACTATCCGACGTTTCGCCTTCTATTGCAAGAGGCATCTTCAGGGATCTTTACTCCACGAGATGCGAACACTGAATGAGCTCGAAGAGATTCAGGCGAGCTTTTATTACCTGTGTCTGATATAGTCCGTAACCCATATTCCTATTGAAATTTTTATGTTTAAATAATTCAATAGATTCTCTAATTTTTCATTTATAAAATCCTGGAACCGATGCTAGAACCTTGGTTTGCTTTATATTTATAATATAGCCAGTGGTATGCTGGTGTTCAGCTACAGCAGATTGAACAATTTGTTCACATCGTTCATGTTCCTTAAGTCTAGTTGATATTGAGCGTCCTGTTTCTCCCATATACACTTCTCCACAGGAGCACGAAATTTTATATACTTCTTCTCAATAGACAATATCTTTCTTTTATGTGTATGGAAGATTATACGCATGTTGGACCGCCGAAGTAATCGTCATGTTTTGTTTCAAACAAACAAACAAACAAAAGTATGCTTTATTGCCGCAGAAAAATTCTACAATTTTATGGACAAAGCAAAATATACCTAAAAATAAGACATATCAAAAGATTAATCGAAAATAATTTCGACAGGTCAGTGCTTTTTTTTTTTAAAATGTAAATTATCAATTTACCAAATCGTAAAACACACGTTAGAATATAGCATAACATTGCAAACAGTAAATGAATCATGATAACCTTATAAAAGTAAACAAACACACATGTACGAGGTGAATAATTTCGATGACATTGAAATCAAAATTGCAACTATGCGACCTTAAACTCTATGTTATTATAGTTATACAAATAATTGTGATGTTAAACAGAAGGTATATTGAACTAGTGTAGAATGTAGTATACAAAAAGAATTAAATTGTTTTTAATCCAATACCTAACAAAAATAATTAAGTTTTAAGTGAATGTTCGACAGTTCTTTTCCCTATATAATGATTTACAAAATTCTATGCTATGAGTTAGGACATGACTCACAAAAGATTTAAGTAAACAAGCGAGTTTAGTGACAATTTAAAGAGACTTACTCACTGAAAAAAAAAAAAAAAAAAAAAATCATTAACGCTGTAAAATGGTCTCTCAATGAGGTATGCTTTGGTGTTTTTTCGAAATTGTGCAAGCATAGGGATAGATTTTAAATGTACTGGCAGATTGTTGTAAAGTTTTATGGCGTTGTAAATAATTGATTTTTTTATTAATTCTGTGGAAGGAATGGGAAGATAAATATCATGCCTAGAGTTTCTGGTAGGGTATACATGTTGTGGCCTTTCTGGGAGGGTGTTTATATGTTTTCTCAGCAAACATACCGTTTCCAAAATAAATAATGCAGGAAGTGTTAATATTTCATGTTTTTTGAAATAGTATTGGCAGTGAGCTCTATTATTTAGACCAAACAAATAACGAATGGCTCTCTTTTGAAGCATAAAAATACTACGAAATTGCTCGGTGGTACAGCAGCCCCAAAAGGGAAGGCCATAGCGGAGGTGGGATTCAAATAAAGAGAAATAAGTAAGTCTGGCAGAAGGAACGTCTAGTTCTTTTGAAACTGATCGAATGGCGAAGCAGGCGGTAGAAAGTTTTTTAGTTAAGGTGTCAATATGATTAGACCATTTTAGGTTGCTATTTATATTTAAACCCAGGAATTTAACCGACTCTACGTATTCAATATTGCTGTTATGTACCTGAAGTGGTTGTAAAGTTCCCTTATAAGATAACGCCACCGTTTTATCGACGTTAAAACAAAGCATATTGGAATCGGACCAAGCCTTAATTATAACCAAGTCTTTGGAGATACTAGAGTGTAAAGACGTTGTATCAAAATCACTCCATGTTATGCTTGTGTCATCAGCAAAAAGGGAGATTCTTCCATTAATTTTAAGGTTCGTGATATCATTAATGTATAACAAAAAAAGAATAGGTCCCAAGACTGAACCTTGAGGGACTCCACTTGTAATCAACTTACAATCAGAATCGGAACCATTAGCCCTTACAAGTTGTTGCCTTTTTCCAAGATAAGATTTGAACCAATTTAAAGAAGTACCACGAATTCCATAAAAATGTAGTTTGTTTATCAGAATTTCATGACTAACACAATCAAAGGCTTTCGCATAGTCACAAAAAACTGAGGCAGTTGGGTGGTTGTTATTGAGAGATAAGTAGACGCCTCTAAGCAACGTGAACATGGCGTCACTGGTGCACTTGTTGGGTAGAAATTCGAACTGCTCCGGGGATATTATCTGATGTTTCAGGAGAAATGGCATAAGACGGTTCTTCAGTAGCCTTTCGATGATTTTTGATAGCACTGGTAGTAGTGCAATTGGGCGATAATTACAAGAGTTAGTTTTTTCGCCGCCTTTATGAAGTGGAATAATTATAGCTGTTTTAAGGCAATCAGGGAATACACCTTTTATAAAGGACTCATTTATTAATGTTGTAAGGGCCTCTATGACTGAGAGTGGCAAGTTCAGGAATATTCTAATTGATAGGCCATCAGTGCTACACGAAGATTTACTTTTGATATTATGTATTACCTTCAATTCAAAAGCTATCAGCTAAATTTTGTGAAGGAGGGAGAAACGAAAGAGGGTCCAAACTTGGCGAGATACTAGAGGTAACATTTTTGCTTACATTAATAAAATAATCATTTAGATCATTAGCCCCTGGCAAGATCTGAGTCACAGGGTTTGATTTGTTTCTGAGGTTATTGATGATGGACCAGGTTTCTTTTGAAACGTTATTAGAGTTTGTTAGACGTTTTCGGTAGTGTAATTTTTTTGCTGACTTAATAAGAGTAGTGTAGATCCTCCTATAATTAGAGATATAGTCGAGAATAAGAAAGGAGTCGGTGAATTTTTTTATATATGAGAGCGAGCGCATATTTTTAGCAGAAATTCGTATTCCTTTCGTGGTCCACGGTTTATGCCGCTTAGGTTTGATATTCTTAAGCGGGAAGGCCTTGTTAAAAGCACTTAAAGTTTTATTTAAAAAAGTTCTGAAGTTTGTGTTGACATTATCAGATTCAAAATTCCAATTGGTGTTAAAGCAAATATTATGAAATACTGAGAAATTTGCGGCCGAGAAAATTCTGCCCCGATGGCGAGATCTTGGTAAGGGCCTAATAGGTAAACTAAACCTGGAAATTACCGCCTCGTGATCGGAAAGACCTGAGTTATAGACCTGTGATTGCACCTCTGATGGAGAAAAATCAGACGCCATGTAATCGATGATAGAAGAAGAGTTTTTTGAAATTCTAGTTGGCGAGGATACATGCATTGAAAGACCGAAAGAGTCGAATATAGAAATTAGATATTTCTGGATGGCACAAACAGTAGCATAGTCAATATTAAAGTCCCCGCATAGAATTTTTTTACCTTTAATCGGTAGGCTGTCTAGCAAACTTACCAGGCTATTTAAAAATGATTGTACATCAGAGTTTGGTGATCTATAAATACAAATTACATAAAGATCAAGGTTTTGATTATATACTATAGAGAATTCAAAAGAGCTATCCGCTAACAAATGATCATATTTAGATACCGACATGAAATCTCCATTTAGGGATAGAATCAGTGTTCCCCCATGAGCTGAGTTTTTTCTGTCATATCTAGCTACTGTGGTATACCTCTCAATATAAAAGGGTTCGTTTAGATTCAGCCAGTGCTCAGTAATTGCAACAAGTTGAGGGAACTCCAATTCTTCCAGAAATAGGTACAACTCGTCAGTTTTATTTCTTAGAGAAGCAATATTAATTAGAACCATATTAAGACTAGTAACAACAGGAAGTTTTGAGGAATCTAGTTCCTCAGGACACGTCGTGTTTTCTAAAAATTTTTTTTGGGAGAATTGCTGGTAAAATAATTTTTATGGCATTCTCTGGTCCTCTGAAGATGAATCGATCTCTCCGAAGTTTGTAGTCTGTATGTTGTATATAGGGAAGAACAACATTATTTAACGGTTGCTTCATATTTTTTTCCTTTGGCGGAATTGGATTACTATATCTTTTTAATTGAACGCGTAATATCTGCAGTGCAATAGCCACTCCCTCTGAGAGCTTCAGTCACTTTCGATGTTTCCGATGTTAGAGCATCTCGATCATAAATCGAAATCGCTCAGAATACTAGTGAGTTAATGACCGATTTCTTTTGTGCTGGATGGTGATGGGAATTTGCATTAAAGTATCTATTTGTATGCGTCAGTTTTCTATAAACAGATTGTCCTAATGTACCATTTTCCTTCCTTTGAACACAAATATCTAGAAAGGGAATCGTTCCATTAGATTCATTTTCCATTGTGAACTTGATACTATGATGTTGTTGATTAAGGTGGTCCAGAAATATGAGGAGATTATCCTGTCCATGAGGATAAACAACACAAGTATCATCTACATATCTGAACCAGTGTTTTGGTGTTACTGGATCGGATGGAGAGCAATATCCTCAAAGGCTTCCATAAAGATAAAGTGACAGAGGAGATCCCATAGCTGCTTCTGAAGTTCCTTGAAAAATGAAACAAGTAGATGTAAAGACAAGCTTCCACTAGGTCTATTAAGTTTTTATAAAGATTATTACCTTCCATTATGTCTGATATAATAAAAATTGAGTTGTTGACAGGAATATTTGTGTATAGTGATTTAAACATACAAATTACAACACAGATACGGGTTACGGCGGACATCACACGTGGAAACCGATCAGGGTCACGGTTCGGCGTATAAAAACCCGCCTGAATCTCTTCGTGTTCATTCAGTTTTCAGATCTCGTGATGTAAGGATCCCTGAAGATGCCTCATGCAATCGAAGGCGAAACGTCGGACAGTACTTTCCAATTTACACGGTCTAATCCCAAAAACCATGATTTCTTAGTTGACCAATTGTTGTTAATATATGTATCTAAAACTATGCTTGATAGATTAGTCAACATGTTGAAATGAATTAGTTTTAACGTTTTTTAATTTAATGTATATTACATATTTTTTATATGCCGAGAAACGCCAAAAAGTTCCTTTAAGAGATATAATTTTTCCATCGTCTTTCACAATTGGATCCATTTTACTTACCTTACACCTAAACAAATAAACAACTGAAATTTGCCGTCTTTTCCCAAATTCTTACTGGTGTGCCTGATCTCATCAATAAGGTGGCAGTAGCATCTCCAAACTGCAACGGTTTCCTGGTGGTTCCTTTCCAAACTGGCGGTTTTGTTTCCAGAAAGTTCATCCAGGAGATTTTGTTCAAACTGATCCTTAACTCGTACTGAAAAATAGTAAGAACTACAAGGTAAAAAACAATATCACTTATTCTTAAACATATAAAAATAAAATTTATTATAAATTGTTTGAGGATTTTTAAAATGTAGAATAAAAAAGCATGGACCATATGTTTTAAAAATATGACCAGAAACCAGAAACATTTTATTGTATGAGATTTTTGTATAATCTGGATTAATTTTCATATTATCGATATTTCTTGGGAATAGAATACCATTAGACTTACCAAAATAATCCCACAAATAGTTCTTTCCAACAAACATTCTTGCAGATTTGAAACCCAGAAGGAAAACGTTTTCCAGACAGTGAACCAAGCCATCTTCACTACACAGTAGGGCCGTTAGTGTTGTGTTTCTCTCAGAGTTTCTCATATATCGCCATTTGACAATACTGTTAACACAGTCGCCTAGATATATTAAAGTTGTTAGAATTGAGAAAAAACATTTTAAATTAATTAAATCGAATATAACAAATATGTCCAGAAAGATTTTTTAAACTGACAAATTAAGTACAAGTTGATTTAAATAAGAGTAAAATATAAAATTAATTGAGATTTTTATGAAGAATTCAAATTTATTTTCGAAAAAAATAATTGAACATTAAATAAAAAAGGTGTATAATAGAACTATCAAAATGTTTTTTATATTAAATGTAATGAGCTATATTTCATTAAACTTTTACAATCTACGGAAAAAGTTAGGCAAAACTTTCTAAACAGATAAGCTAAAATATAATAAAATAAACAAGCATTATGATAAATCGATACCTAATAAAATTAATGTTCCTGTCTTATTTGTTTTATAATATCTCCAATAGAAAGGAAAAAAAACGTTATTATCCAAATACTAAGATACATTGTATTTTTATTTATCGTTTAACATATCTTTGAAGATATAGAATAGTAAGGTACAAACATGTGCCTCATTTGTTTCTATTAGTCACGGATTTTTTATAAAGCGTGTTTTTGAAGTCAACAAAAATTGGATATGATACCTTAAATATCGGGAAAACTGTTATTTTTTACACTGAGCATGTTATATAAAAATTGTCTAGCTTCTTTCGACACAAAATAATTTATAAAATCCTAAATATCGGGTACAAACAGAAGGCTTGGTTTATTTTATGACTGAAATTTCAAATAAACTTAGGTCCGCAAACGCTTCGTTACCGATCTACAGGGTATTGTAATTTCGATATTTTTTATTTTTTTTTCTTTATAGCTCCTGCAATTTTTGAGGTATTTACCTCAAATTTTGGAATAAGGTTACGCAACAGGAGTTTCATGATTGCAAATGTCAAACGGTTGTGAGAATCTACAGGGTGATATTTTTTCAGGGGTCATGCTCTCTTCTCCCCTGAACTTTTTTGCGGTGAGCCGTTGGTAGATTCTAAAAAACAAAATCATTTTTCTATCTTGTCTAGAAACTTTTTGTCCTCTTGTATTTTCGTATATCCAACCATTATCGAGAAGAAAAATAGAAAACGATTTTCTGCAATTAGCTAGGTGAAACTAATTTCTTTAAAATGGTCTCTAGTAGGGTATTGCTTTATTTGGATAATCTTTTGTTTTAATGATTTTAACATCTGGCATTTCAAATCGGAAGTTGTGTCAACATTAAGAGTTGTAAAGTGTAAAACTGTTTTAAATATTCTCTTACAATGACAATTTATACGAATTCTGAAATAGCTCGAATAGAAAGATTATAATAGAAATAGAAATATTCGCGATTTCGTTTTTATTTTTTTCTGACTCTATTTGAAGTGATATGACAATAAATTCCACATTCTCATTGTTACTTTTTCTGCTTTATAAGATGGCGCTGCTAGATTTTCAAACCAACGTTTGATTTCTTCGCAAGCATCATCAACTTTGTTTTTTAAACAGGCAAAAAAATCCATTTTATTCTTAATTAACTTTAATTCAATGACATAACACATTTGACATATATCCGACGTTTCGAGCCAAAAATCCATCATCAGTGCTGGTTGCTGATGATGGCGATGGAACAAAACGTCCGATCCAAAGCCTGGTGACGCCATCTTGTAGAGAAGAAAAAATTACTATGAAAAACTAAAATTTATTTTGGTCTGTTTTAGTAATATTAGAAAAAAAATCATTTGTTAGAATTTATGTTTGTAATTACCAGAACTTAATATGAGAATTTATCAAGAAAAAATAGATTAAAACAAACATTACTTTTTTTAAGTTGTCCTTGTCTTGTTCTACAATAGCAATATTTGCATAGTGTCATAAATATTTAACCATGGAATTTTCTTTTGTTTCAAAATGGCAGGAGTATTTTGACGTTTTTCTTTACTTATTTGAGTCTTGATTATTCTCGATTTGTGTTATTAATAAAAATGCCTTTCGCGACTTAAATACTTTGAAGTAAAAATGTTTTTTTAAAAAACAATTTTATTTCAAAAATATGTCTTAACAGTAAGAGCTTAAAGATGAGAATGAATTACATAAAAATGATTAAATGTATGTTAACTTGGCCTGGGAATCTGCATCAGCAAATCGCCATCCGTTCTTGAAATCGCTATCGTGGGAAAGGCAACAGCCACATTTTTCCTATTTTGCAAGACTTGACAAAAATTTGGCATGGAGGTCATGAAAAACCAAGAAGAAATATTGCCATTGCCATTTTTTCTTCTCTACAAGACTGCGTCATCAAGCTTTTGAACGGACGCTTTGTTCTATCGCCATCATCAGCAACTAGAATTGACGATGGAATTTCGGTTTGGAACGTCGGAAATAAGTCAAGTGTGTTGTCATTGAATTTAGAATTTAAATTAAAGTTAATTAAGCATAAAATTGATTTTTTTGCCTATTTAAAAAACAAAGTTGATGATGGTTGCGAAGAAACGAAACATCGGATTGAAAATCTAGCAGCGCCATCTTGTATGTAGAATGTGGAATTTATTTTGTCATATCAGTTCAAATAGAGTCAGAAAAAAATAAAAACGGAATCGCTGATATTTGTTTTTTTTTTGAATATCTTCCGAAGTATTCGGAATTTTCAAACTGTTAAGGCGGTATTTTGATTGGTATGAAATTGCGCAACTTTACTCTAATTTAACCGACTTAGTATCTCTTATAGTTTCCGAGATCTCAATGAGACGCCTCGAATTTGGGACACCCTGTATATGGAGCGCTATCCAAATAGAATAATACCTGATTATCGAATATTTTTGAATATTCATAGGCGTCTTGTGGAAACTGGAAATAAAACAGGAGCAATGATGCAGAGACAAGCTAGTTGTTTGGCGTATCTTGCATGATTGTCTGGTATACCCTTATCACATTCAAAGGGTGCAGGCGCTCGTTCCCCAGGATTTTCCTTTAAGGATTAATTTCTGCATGTGGTATCTTAATAGACTAGCAGCCAATCCCAACTTTGATTTTATCATCCTTTTCACTGACGAAGCCGATTTGGGGCAGACGAAAATCCTCATGGAATTGTCGAAACTCATTTTCGGTTTAATCAGGGATCATCTAATTGGTCCTGGACCTTCAACGGTCTTTATTACTCGAAGACTTAACTTTTATGCTGAGAAATCAAATGTGGTACATGCATGATGGAGCCCCAGCACATTTTTCTATTTTGGCTCGGGAGTATTTAAATGAAGTATATCAAAACAAGTGAATAGAACGAGGTGGACCTCAGCCATGACCCCCTAGGTTCCCTGACCTAAATAGACTAAATTTTTTCCTATGGAGGCATCTTAAGTCACTAGTGTATACAATACCAGTGAATACAGTCAATTAATACCTTATTCCAAAATTTTGAGGTAAATACCTCACAAATTGCACAAAAAACATCCTGTTTTTTGTTGGCCACCATTTTGTTTCACCATACTGGATTTTAACCAAAATATTACTGTCATCCCCAAATTTGAAGTCAAACGGATAAGCAGTTTTTTTAGCTATGCTGCGACCAGGCCGACGGACTGGCGGAATTAGTCAAAACATGTTTTAAGCATTTAGGGAAATGCAAATACCTGTAAATAATCTAAGAGGTATTTTTTTCACGATTACAATATTTACAAAGTAAAAAGGATGATTGGAAATATTTATGCATTTTAGCATATAAATTGTGAATGACGTACGAGGCTGGTCTGGAAAGTTTCTGACCTAAGCGTGAAGATGGCAGCACTCGTCAATAAAATCTAGGGAATGTAGTTGTGCATCTTTTGACAGGTACTCACCAAAGTTTAAGCCATTTTAGACGCGCAGTTGTTATTTGACAGTGGTTTGAGTGAGTCGATGTGTTTTTGTGAAAACGAAAAAAATCGAGTATCGAGCTGTCATTAATTATTTGTTTTTGAAAGGAAATACACCTACGACAATCAAATACATTTACTGAAAAAGAAAATCCTATTTCACCGAGACAACGCTTCAACGTCTCACACTTCAGCGGTTGCCATGCGAAACTCCACGAAGTACAGTTTGAACTGCTTAACCATCCGCCTTACTCACCAGATCTAGCCCCAAGCATTTTTTTTTATTTCCTCATCTAAAAATTGCGCTCGGAGGACAGAGATTTTCGTCAAATGAGGAGGCAATCACCTTCATAAACAATTATTTTGAAAAGAAAAACGCCGAGTTCTATTTGGACGGGTTAAAGAGATGGGAACATCGCTGGGAGAAGTGTGTAGAGTCACAAGGAGACTATGTAGAAAAATAAATATAAATTTTAAGAAACAATGTCTTGTATCTTTGTTAGGTCAGAAACTTTTCAGACCACCCTCGTATATGATAGAGTTGTAGAACGTTTAAATAGGTTTTATTAATGGAAACTGTTAGTTGTGAAAAGTAGCACACGTTAGCACCAGTCAATTACTAGATTTAAGATGAATTAAATAAAAACACTTACTTGTACATGACAAAAAGCTTAAGAAAATAACAATTTGAAAATTATGATATATCATGCTATAAATCAAAATTAAATATTAGTCAACACAGCTATACAGAACCGACACCTATGGAAACTCAGTAGGAAATTTACTATCTCAACTGGACATACTTACTTTACTGTTGTTAGTGTCGAGTCTGTATATTCCTGTATTTAACTGTAGAAACTGTACTAACCCAACATGTATTGTAATTCGGATGCCTTTAGTTCAGGTCTGGGCGAAGGAGCTGGAGATCTAGATCTCGGCGTGCTCCTTCCTAGACTTCCAGTAGATCTGGTTTCTTCTTCTTCTTTTTTCAGCGACATGAAACTGCCAACTAAAAGTCGTTCTGTGGAACCGTCGTCTATACCTCGACCTAACCATCTTCCGCAAGTAAACCTATGAAAAAATTGTTGAATTACTTTTAATTAATAATTTATGTTATGTAACATCTTGTCATTTTCTGTAATTTTTTTTTAATCAATAACTATTACAAAATGGATTACTTTTTTTTTAGCCAAGATGATCTTTATATTGAATGTACATTTTATCGGATTGATTACATTACAGAGAAGATGTCAATTCTAAACACTATTTATAATAAGTTGTACTACTTGTTCATGGAAATGAAACAGCTTCACCTTCAACTTTCTTTTTGATAAAAAATGTATTTGCAACTTGTTTTTTGTTCTTTATTGAGTCTTCCAAAGTAGCCTTCTGCAACGGTAGTGGATTTCCATCTGCCGTGCCTTTTATCCTGCCTTGAATCAGCTAACATTGTGGCGGAAGATCGTCGAAACCTGTGACCGGCGCACATTTCTGGATCTGGCAATCCTAGGTATTTAGCAATATTGGATAACATCTTCCCAAATGTATTAATCCCCACACACTGTATTGTGCAATTTTCCTGTTTGTGGTTTACAAAAAACGATGAGGTGTGTTCGAAGGATGTAGAGCTATATATTTCCTATAAAGCTGAAGGTAAACTGCATCTCCATCAATTACAATGTTCTGAAAATATGAATTTTTGTATCCGGAATTTTGAAGATTAGTACGGTCTCTTTGTCTTCAATGTTATCAATGGTTAATTTAGTAAGATCTTCGCGACGACATGCACCTGCCAATCCAATAATGGTCGCAACTTTAATTAACAAATAGACATCATCTTTGTTTGATGATCAATTTGAGCATTTAAAAAATTGACCATAGCATAGGTTTCAGATTTTTCGCCAAAAGAGACTAGAAATACAAGAAGTAATTAAGAGATTTTACCTGTTTCTTTTCGCACCATTGTGTAAAAACTTTGCATTTTTTTCATATCTATGACGGGATTTTTCGGGCAATACCTGTAAGCTGACTGCTGCAGCTTCTTCCAAAATACTTTCAGGAATTACATCTTCGTCTATGTCTGGCATTTTGGGTGGCAAAACCGTTTTTTAAAAGCACAAACTTCCAAATAATTACGCAAACTAAATCAAACACAGACGCATAAACTGTAGTTCTTGCTTTTTGGTGTCATCGCAACCGAAACTATTAACACTATTGTTGAAATAATTGTAACTAAGGTTACTTAGCATTAAGCTAACTGGAATGATGTGAAATTATAATAATACGATATAAGTCAAAATTATCATATAAATAATGGGATGAGTTTTTGAATTTCTTAGGATATTGAAGAATTACAAATCTAGATGAGAAATTGCTCCTTTCTGTTAAGCGGGTTTTTTAATAATTTTAACATCAGTTAATGATTGTTCAAGATATTGCCCTATCAATTTTATTAAGAGACCTCAGAAGAGGAGGAGGTTATCAATTCAATCCTATGTATTTTTTTATGTATATTCATCTATTACCATCGCTACAGTTTGACAAATTTCGCTGAAATTTTCAGTGAATATTCAGGATGTTACTGGACTCATCCCTTGGCAAGCATATTGAAAAAAATGTTAAAAACAGCGTAATAGTGCCATTTTGAACGATTTATACGGTGTTACATGGAATAATGTATTCATTCAAACGCGCGTTCACCATTCTGTCAGGAAGAATAGAATGTAAGCAAAGTATATTGTATAATATGAAATGTTATACAATGATGTTACATAATATGCAGTAGACCCATTGGCTATCTGTTAAACTTGACTTTTACAATAAAACTCATATAAATAGAACTAAAAAGAATGAAATAAAAATTTGTACAAAAAAAAATTAAACCGAAAAGTTAAAAATAATATTTTATTACATCTGGAACATTTTACTATGTGAAGTCGGCGCTACACTAATAATGATAGTAGGACATAATACTCCCGTGGTATTTGATATTAAAAGACTTATTACATAAATATATTTTTGTTTTTAGGTAATTAAGAATAATAATAAGCCGAATTTACACAGTAAAATTTTCCAGATGAAATAAAATATTATTTTATACTTTTTAGTGCATTTTTTGAAGTCGACTTTATTTTTTTTATTTAATGTTCCTTGGTTTTAATTAGAAGGTTTTAGAATTTTACTTGGAGTTAAGTTCGCCATTATTTAGCAGAACACTGTTAATACTGTTAAATGTTCAGTCAATATGAAACAAAACAGCTGAGCTTACGGTATACTTGCAGGAATGTAATAACCGTAATATTGTACTACTTACGGAGCATTGGCTGAAATCCATCTTCCAAATTATGTAGTTATGTCCAAATTCTGTAGAACACAAATGTCTCATAGGGCAGCATGATTTTGTTACACGAAACGTTTTTGGAACAGAATTCTTTTCAGAGAGTAGATAAATTTAATTACCTTCTTAACGAGGTCGCGTTTGAATTCTCTGTCATTTACTCCAAGCTCAAGAACTTATATGTTATTTGTATTTATCGATCCCCAAGCTCTGACTTGAATGTTTTCTTTTTCGGTTTGGAGAGCCTACCCTGCTCTGTACGTATTATACTAACGAGAGACCTTTATATTAATTATGATGAACAAAACTCCGTTTCTGCTCTTCGCTTGTGTAATTTGTTTAGATCCTTTAATTTGTCGATGCATGTGGATTCCCCAACACGCATTACTCAATATTCATCCAATACTATTGATTATATTTGTTCTAACCTCCCTACCAATATGATAACTTGTACTGTTGAGAATGCTGCTTTGTCAGAACACGAGGCCATTATTTGTAAGATTTTAGAAAATAAGGAGCGTATTAAGTCTGCGCCACGTTGTGGACGAAAATTTAGTGGCAGAAATTTTAATAGGTTTCGTGACCTGTGTGATTCGACTAATTGGGGGGATCTGCCTAAATTGCCAGATTCGCTGTCAGCCCTGTATGACAAAGTGTTGCACCTATTTAATGTTGCTTTTCCAATAGTTAAATTGAGATCAAGGACTGTGCCGAAGCGTTCTTGGCTCACAAAGGGTCTTAAAACCTCATTCAAAAATCTACGTTCACTCCATACAATAAGAAAGTATACGGACTGTCCATGGTTTCACCAATATTTTAGCACCTACCGCTCCTTGTATCGACATTTGATCAGATTGTCAAAGAGGACATTTTATTCAGATCGCATTAACAACTCTTCTAATAGGCAAAGTGAGTGCTGGAGAATAGTGAATGATATCCGCCTTAAGGGCAATTATCAGCCTGTTGCTAGCCCGAAAGTGTCCCCTGACGATTTGAATACTTTTTTTTTGTAATGCGGCCCAAAATCTTCAGAAAAATTTAAATCCATCTAGAGATCCAATTCAGTACATGACACACATTTCCATCCAAAACTCGTTCTTCTTTCTACCAACGAATCTAGATGAGCTTAAAAAAACTTTACACTCCATTAAAAATAAAAAATCATCAGGCGAGGATGGGCTGTCTGTTAGGATTTTCCTCAACTTGCCAGATGCAGTCTTGCTGGCAATGGTTGAAGCAATCAACATCTCATGGTCATTGGGTATATTTTCAGCCTGCCTAAAATCTGCAAAAGTAATCCCCATTCATAAAAAAGGGAGTACTGATGAACCTGCAAACTTTAGACCTATTTCTCTTATATCAACCTTGTCGAAAATAATCGAGAAGCTGGTTAAGCATCGAATGTTGTCTTTTCTTAGCTTAAATAATATACTTAGTAAGTCCCAGTTTGGCTTTCAAGAGGGAATGAGTACGAGTGATTAATGATGGTGGAGTTTCTGCGGCGGTCTTTTGCGATCTGTCGAAGGCATTTGACTGTGTTAGCCATGAGATTCTGCTGCGGAAGCTTGAAATTTATGGTTTCAGGGGCGTGACTTTGTCTTGGTTTTCCTTTTACTTGGGTGATCGTTGTCAACGTGTGTGCATGGGTTCTGCGTCTTCTGAGCGGGGTTCAGTGGCCTGGGGTGTACCCCCAGGGATCTGTTTTGGGTCCAATAGCAAGACGTAACTGAACCAGGGTAGATGGTGC